>VUQH01060862.1:3773-13492 GCA_015106775.1 Etroplus canarensis | reverse complement strand
ACAACGACGCAATCAACAGGGGCATAACTGGAATAACACTAATTTTTGTCATCATCAGCCTGTTTGCAAGGGACTGTCTGCCATTCTGGGTCAAATCAACCTGCAGTTTTCTGGGAGCAGGATCGTCCTCACTGTCTCCACAGATAGTGTGACTCTGATCGATGCATCCTCCTTACAGGTGATAGCCTCAACATGCTGAACCTCATTATAATCACCTCACATCAGGTCTATTGACCACAAACCTTCCCTGCTATTGTGTTATTTCCTCTTTTCTTCTTTCACAGAAGATTGCCCACCACCCCATGCAGACCATTTCATTTGCCTCTGGTGGAGACTCAGTATGTTCATATTCTTAAATGTTTCCTTTTGCATACATTCGCCATCAGTCAGGGACACAAACAGGGTAGCATGAGCACAGTCATGCACACATAAAGTAAGTAATTTGATTTAGTCTAATTATTGCATGGTTTACTTTATGGAGGGTTAAATCATTTCCTGCCATAAACTCTTGATCTCTCTATATACTTTTAAATGATGATGCAAGGTCAGGGTCTGTTTTTATAAAAGTGCATTACATGGGAAAAATCACAAGATTTTGGTGAAAAATGTAAGTAAAAAGAAGCTACATTAAAGAGAGGGAGAGGGGAGCTAAACAACATGTAATGAATAGAATTTTTGTAGTAAAAACAAATTAGAGATTGACGAGGGTAGTGCACTGACCCTTATTTCACTAAATTCAATGTGGATCCCTCATTATTGTTAATATTTGATACAAACTGTGGGGTGTGGGGTATGAACATTTTTTTTGCTTCTGAAGTAGGGCATGCCAGATAAAGTTTGAGAGTCGCTGTCACACCTTGCTGGACATTATCTCCATGTATTTCGACATATGAGTAACGTGAGTCTCCGTATGCATAAAGTAACTGCAACATATGGTCCACGTATGGGGGACGTACGAGTCATACGTTGGCAAGCGTTGGAGAGGTTAAAGCTTAAACTGTGTTTGTCTGCAATCACTTTCCATGTATCGTTGTCTACATGAGTCACTGTGGTTCCCTTTACTGTTTTACTCCACCACTGCACCTTCCCAGCCAGGCTCAGCAGATGAATACCCCACCCCCCTTTTCAGTTTAACTTGTTTTTATTATTACTAACATTTTTCTTTCATTGTAAAAGCTCGTTGTTCAGTGTTAATTGCAACTGGAAAAACTAGACCAAATTTAAAAGAAAACAGTAATAAAACAAAAGCAGCAGGTCTAAACCAAATTCTTAACTGTTTGGTTAATCCTGCTAGGATTTAACTTAACGTTCTCCATACCTAGATATTCCAAGATCAGCCAGAGATGGTATTATTGCAGTTCCAAACCTCCCCTGGCATTAACATCTCCATAAAAACTATGTGCCAAGCAGCTGCAGCGAACCTTACATCACCAAGCACAATGCCAAACAACAGATGGAGTGGTGTAAAGCATGCCTGCAGTGGAAATCCAGTTGGATCAATGGAAATCACACATCTCTGATTGTCACTCAGATGGAAAAGTCTGGGTTTGGTTAGACTTATCGTTACCTGCCTGACTACACTGTATCAACTGTTAAGTGGTGGAGTGGAAGAGGAATAATGCTACACGGCCACTTTTTCTGGGGTTGACCTGGGCCTCTTAGTTCCAGCGAAAGGAAATCTTAATGTTTCAGCTTGTACAATTCTATGTTTCCAACTTTGTGGGAACAATCTGGAGAAGGCCCTTTTCTCTTCTAGCATGACTGTGCCCCAGTGCACAAAACCAGGTCCAAAAGGTATGGTTAGATGAGTTTAGTTTGGAAAAACTTGACTGGCCTGCACAGAGCCCTGACCTCAACCACATCCAGTACCTTTGGGAATAATGAGAACAGAAACTGCAAGCCAGGTCATCTCATCCAATATCAGTGTCTGACCTCACAAAACTCTCCTGGATGAATGAGAAGAAATTCCCACAGACACACTCCAAAATCTTGTAGAAAGCCTTTCTAGAAGAGTGGAAGCTGTTACAATTGCAAAGGGGAGACCAGCTTCATATTAATGCCTATGGATTTAGAATGGGATGCCACAAAAGCTCCTGTAGGTGTTAAATGTAGGTGATCCAATACTTCTGTTCAGAGTGTATCTGTGATTAATCATGTGACAGCTTGTGAGTTGACTTTTAAGGGTTATTCTTTCATTCAAGGCTAAGTCACTTAATAAATGTGTCTGTTTACAGTTTTATATTCAATTTAGCTTATTATAACACTCTTAACTGTAATCCTTATGTTAAGTGATTGGTAAAAACAACAAATCTTAAAATCCTTTTCTTTGATTTAATACGCTCATCAAAACTGGCTGCTTCCATCATCTTTACACCTTGCCAAAAGCATTTTAAACTAATTACTTAGATCTATTCTTCTTAATTTGTTTCCCTTTGTGCCCATATATTTCCACATGACAGAATTTGGGTTATTCGGGCTGAGTAAAAATTTCCCTATTGCCTAATTGTCTATACTGAATATAAAAATCAATGCAGAACAGTCTGCAGGGCACGTAGGTTATTAGCTGCTGTCTGGGTCAAACTAACTCGTGGACTAGCAAAAACTGCATCCTGGTTAGCATCCATTAACTCACTTTTTTCACTTCAAACATAGATTCACTGCAAATATTGTGCAGACACTGTAACATTTCATATAATATGGTGTGGACATACTGACAAAAGATTATAGAAAATAAGAAAGTAGTTACTCTCTGGGAAACACAACACCAATAAAGCTATGGATGGGATTATAGCTCCCTGTTTTTAATTAATTAGCTAAACTAATCTTGTAGTGCGCTCTAAGCCTCTTCTCAATTGGCTTGGGCACATGGAAGATAGCAAAGGGAATTAAAATCAATCTGTCACAGGAGCTTTATGGTAAAACATATTCAGCTGACTCTGTTCTTGTATTAGCATTAGGCTGAACTCATTAGGCAAAAGATGCACATGGATGACCATTAATTGAAAGTGCCGAACAAAAATATAAATAAAAAGGCTGAGTATCATCTGATGTACAGGTTATGAACTCAACCGAGCCTTTTAAAAAAGACCGTGTAAACATACATGGGGATAGAAATGAAAAGACTTTAAAAAAAAAATTCCGCATGGAAATGACTATGTCTTTTTCTGACAGGATTAAGTCATTTTCCTGCAGTTATAATTCTTAAGATATGTAGTCATGACTTTCATTATTTTTACTTGCAATCTGTTTGCAGGACATGGCAGATTACATCGCTTATGTAGCTAAAGACCTCGCCAATGCAAGAGGTATGAGGGACAATTTTTAGTTTTGAATTTATCATCACTTTGGGATGAATTTACACTCAAATAAAGATTTACTATAATTTTTATGGAAAGGTATTTCTCTTTGTCTCTCTTTGGTAGCCTGTCACATCCTGGAGTGTCCTGAGGGTAGGGCCACTGAGGTTATCAACAGCATCGGTCAGGCCTTTGAAACTCGCTTCCGCCACCTTCTCAGCCAAACACCATCGCTCCTATCCACAAGTTCCAGGTTGTCCTGTTGTTGCTGTTACACAACACAGTAAACCACTCCATTATCCTCAGTATCTGAACATCGTGCCAATTTCTGTGTTCAGATCTACATTGAAAATCTGTCACAAGTGGTGCCCAGAGGAGATAATAACAGACCAAAAGGCCAAGCAGGAAGGTGGAGTCAATGAGCATTGTGACTACTACAATGTGGCCCCAGACGACTCTGGTGGAATAGAGGATCTGCAGGTCACAAGGGAGAGCAAAGAGAATGTTGACATGCAGAGGGTAAGAGTTAAAAGTAGCACCGAAACACAGACTTGCTTGTATATCTGTTAGGATGTCAGCTTGACCAAATAGAAATACCAAAAAATCCCTTGTTATTGTTTTGTTACAGTGTATTGACACTGCATTATATGAACCTACATTGCATAGGACATGTTCCATAATATACTCTGTCATATGATATAATGCCAACTGAGTAGTTCCCTTCCCTGCTAATGGCAATTGGCTATGGTTGAAAGTTTCAGAAAAAACAAATAAGTTGGATCTTGTGTTGATATTGTTTATTTACCCCACATCTGTTGTTAACCCCTTAAATTCTAAGATGCTTTTCCAGGAGATTGTGTAACTTAAAATAAGCTGATTTTTAAATGACAGCCTGAAGATGACAATTAGAAAACAAAGAAACAAACAAACAATTTCACTTTTTTTTTTTTTGAAGGAATAAAAAAATTACTTGAGCTGTGTCTCACTACACAGCACCTCAGTGGTCTCCTTCACTTTCCAGAATTCCTAGAATGGAATAACAACTCACTTCTAATTTCTTTCCATCACAGTTGCTGCTAAATGCACACAACCAGGCAACCATACACATGCAAAAATATATATCTTTCATTTATGACTCACCTTGTGCTCTTACAGATCTGTTTGTCTAGGCCTGTTTCACTGTATGAGAACTGGTCCATCACAGATGAGACTCCAGCTCCACCTGCAGGTGAAATCATCAACATCATCCAAGCCCACTTTTGAATTTGTTCATATGCTGCGTGTGTGAGTCAGCATGAATGTTTATGATTACACTGTTGTGTGTTTCTCTGTGGCAGAAAGTAACTTTAAGTACTCAAGAGTACTCCAGTACTCTACTACTAAGGACAATTTTGAGGTAGTTGTACTTCAACTGACTATTTATTTCTACTCCACAACAATTCACAGGCAAATACACATTAATTTTTTGTGATTAATGAAAATACAACATGTAATCAACAAATACCATAAGATGATACTGGGTGGATGAGAGGTCTATAAGGTCCATAAATTGCCCAGCATTAAAGTACAAGTTTAATTTAGCCCCGAAATTTAGCCCCGAAGCAGCAGGTGAATCCCAAGCGTTTGTCATCTAATATAATTTTCCTGAAATAGGAATCTTGCATAGCAAGATATTGCTACTTTTTCTTAAGTGGAAGGCCTGAGTGCTGAGTGCAGATTTAAATTTAATCCAATATGTTCTTCATAATTTAGTGAAACTCAGTTAAATGTTTTAAACCAAGTTGTAATATTAGTTGAAACCACAGTATCAAATCAATCAATGCTGACACAATTCAATAATGCAGAACACATCCATTTATAGCATACATACATTTAAATAAAGTCTACCCTTTTCAATGAGAGTACCCACTCTGAGAGAAAGCACGCATCAAAACATCAGATGATTTAAACTGTTTTAATCTGAGGGGTTTTTTAACCTGATAGTGTTAGAGGTAGATTCAAGTTTGAAAAAAGTTTAGAATTTGACATGCTGAAGAATTAAATTGACAATGATGTAACTGGGATTTAAAGTTATTACTATTTCTCTATCTAATCTCCATCAGCTTTAGTGCAACCTGAGGTCAGCACTGAACAAAACCCTCCTCTTACTGAGACCCTGGTCCAGAAACTGATCCAGGAAGAAGGATGGTTCCACGGCAGGTTGGTAATCAACATCTGTGCATGTTTTCCTATTAGTAACTTATCAACTTAGATCCCTCTGTCTACTGAGTGATCATCCTCTCTCCTGTAATTTCATGTCTTTTATCCCAGGTTAGGAAGAGAGCAGGCAGAGTCACTTCTCACCTGTAGCGGCGATTTCCTGGTCAGAGAGAGCAGCTCTGCTGCTGGTCAGTATGTACTCAGTGGTATGGAGGGAGCTACTGTGCAACATCTGCTGCTGGTTGATCCACATGGACAGGTAGAGGTCTGGAGCTGGAATTCAAATACATCTGCATGTAGAAAGGAGATTGATAGCAGCTTTTAAACCTAACATTTCTCTTTTTGTGCATGTGTGACCAGGTGCGCACCCGTGATCAGGTATTTCGGAGTGTTGGTCACCTGGTGCGATTCCACATGGAGAATCAGATGCCTATTGTTTCTGGAAGCAGTGAGCTGTGCCTGAAACAGCCAATTCTACAAACACACACACATTCATAGACTGTCAGATGCATATTTTAGAATTAGCAGTGGTTTTTGAGCTGAAACACAATGAGGCATAGCAAAAGACAACAAAACTTTTAAAACCTTTCAACACTTTCAGCTGCCTGAAAATATGAAAACAGATGAGTCATGTGAAAACACTGGAAATCATTTCTACTGAGCTGTGATAATTTGTCCAAACTGCTGGGACAATGTTGTACTATTTACTCATTATAGTATGTATACTGTAATTTGTTGTCCGCTGGATTTTTCATTTCAGTAAATTCTGAAGTCACTCTTTGTGCCTGTACTGAGAACAGCCGTTGGCCTGCAGAACATCCTGTCTCACTCTCAGGCAGCTTGCTATTATTTACTCAAAGTCTCAACACGGTCTCTGGTGTTGGCAGGAAGTACCCAGAATGCTGGCAGACGTTCCAAATCCTTTTTAACTTTCTAAATTTGTCTTGTGTTCATTAGTATGGATTTTTTTTCTTCTTTTGTTATTGTTCCCATTTTCCATGCATGACTGTAGAAAACAACTTTTAAGCCTACTTAATTGTTACATACTGCATATTGAATTGAAATGGTTTTTGTGTCTAGAATCTACAAATACTGACACACAGTTTGGCTCAGATAAGCTGTCATGTAAAATGCATTTGGTCTCCATTTATTGTAGTTAAATACATCTTTAAGTCTTTTACAAAAGTGATTAAACTGCATTTTGTCAGTGATTTATTTGTTTTTGAACTTCTAACCACTCAAACAGAACTTCATTTTGAAATTTTATTACAGAATAAACGCACCCATTCAAGGACTCCAAGTACTTTATGCCACAAGAAGATGTCAACCTAATGGAATTAGCTCACAGTGATTAACGATTGTTCCACAAAATGAACAATTCATCACAACATTATCCACATTGTTATTAAATTCAGATAAGTGAATAACATTCAGTTGCCGTTGTACTAACAATGTTACATCGCTGAACAGGACACAGAAGAAAAGTTTATACAACTTGGCTGTATGGAAAAATTGCATTTTTCCTTACTTGTGTTTTTTTTGTTAATTCTGCAAAAACCTTTGAAACTCCACATATTTATATGTGGATATACATGTATCATTTTTAGTTTTTAGAATGAATAGTGATTAACTTCCACTTCAGGGCCATTGCTATGTGCTGTAAGGTTAGTGGTCAGAACATTAAGGATAGAAGTAAAAAGATAACTGCATTTTTAATTTTCTGGATTTAGGTTGTTATTGCATACCACAATTTAGCATCCAAAAGTCATTATTTCTTCTGCATGCAAACTGCAAATGCACCTTAGTTGGCTGCATCTGAAACAACAGACATATAAAGTGTTTAAACTGAAATGACTGTGTCTAAAACAACGCAACATTCCTGTGTCCCACAGTGTGTAAGAGCTGAACTGAGAAGAGAAAAAGTTGATTTTATGACTGTTTTACATTCTAGTGATAACCTAAGGACTCATGGAGTTAGAAGCTTTCTGGTAAGAGTTTTGTGCGACACAACAATGTGCATAGACAGGAGATTACATACCTTACTGTTACTGTGTGTGTGTGACTGTACTCTATGGGCTAAGCTCACATGGTGCAGCTTGAAGGCAGTTTCACTTCTGTTTGAGAGCAAATTATTATTTTAAGCCAATGTTTAAGATCAACATGGCAACTGGAACTTTGCGCATATCTTAAACAACAACTTTACAGCAGGAATCCTAAAAATAGTGCTCCCATAATGTCCTTATAAGGACTTCAGCGTGAGAAATCATCAGCTCTTTTGTCTGGATGAAATTAAATTAAACATTGTAGAATATATATAATTAAGTACATAAGTTTTGGGACAGCGACAATTTTTATTTTTAATTTTGCCTCTGTACCACCACAGTGGATTTTAAATCCAACAGTCAAAATGTGATTGAAGTGCAGACTGTCGGCTTTAATTCAAGGGGTTTGACAAAAGAATTGTATTAACTGTTTAGGAATTCCACCCATTTTCATACATAGTCCCCATCTTCAGAGGCTCAAACGTGAAGGCACCAACTGACATAATTTCAAATATAACAAGTGTTTTCAATAGCTGGATGAAATAGCTGGATGAAAATCCTTTGCAATCAATTACTGCCTGAGGTCTAGAGCCCATATCACCAGATATGGGCTGTCAAAACAAAAACATCACCAGATCCTGCGTTTCCCCTCTTGAAAATGCTCTGCCAGTCTTTTAATTAAGCTGCCTTCAGTTGCTGCTTGTTTGTGAGTTTCTCAGATTCAGTTTTGTCTTCAGGAACTGAAAAGATGTTCTATTGTGTTGAGATCAGGTGACTGACTTGAACATTGAAGAAAATCCCATTTCATCGCCTTGAGAAACGCTTGGGTTGCTTTGGCAATATGCTTTGGGTAATTATTTGCACTGTGAATTACCACCCAATCAGTTTTGCAGTATTTGACTAATCAGAGCAGAGGATAGCCCTGTAAATTTCAGAATTTATTCTGCTACTTCTATTGCAGTCACATTATCAATTAACACTAGTGACCAACCATAGTCGGTAGAGGCAATGTTATGGCATGGAAAAGTTTGATTATCCATTCAAGTCCATGCAAGTTCAACACTTTAAATGAACTCAGAATCGTTTCTCTCCTTAGTTTGTCATGGAATAATGAAGGAACAGATCTCACCTAGACATAAAATAGCTTGTCAGTCAGTTGTTCTATTACTTTTGAGTTCTGAAAATGGGAGACTGGTTACAAAAATGGCTGTAATCCCTATCGCAATTCTTCTATCAGTTCACTTGAATTAAAGCTGAATCACATTTTGAGTGTTTAATTTAAAATCTCCTGTGATGGTGTACAGAGGCAAAATTACAAATAAAAAATATCATTGTCCCAAAACTTAAGGACTATAATGTCAGTTGCCCCCTTGTGTTGTATCCCAAGGGGTTAATTCACATTGGTTTTATGCTGGATGCCCTTCCTAAAACAACGCTTAATTGTGAGAGGGGTTTATTGGGTTTATTATTGAAAGTTTTATGAGCCCCCTCTCACAGCCACATGATGGTGCTATCAGTCTTTCTAAGAGCTCTTTCCTCAAGCACATGCAGGCCCAAAACCCCTTTTTCTTTATTGGTCAAATAAATCTGGGCAGGGTTGTAAAATTTCAGCCCTCATAATTCTTATGTGCAACATGTTCACAAGTAAATAAGAATGCAAATTTAAAGAAAACGAAAAGCAAAGACTGAAAGTACCATAATTTCTTGCATTTTAGTAGTAATTTTAATGTTCTTTTAACAGATGTGTCTGAAAGAGCAGTGAAAATGGCTGGTAGTAAACAGCCTATAACGACTGCTACAGCACTTCTCCCTCAGTTTTCAGCACCCTGTCACTTGTAGATTTTGGTGTTGTAAAAAATGACTGTATGTTCAAAGTATGCAGTTGACTGTTTCGGGCTGTGGCCCATGTCATTTTCTGAGAGGCTTCAAGGGTGTCACCCACATTAATCACCTTCAGCACAATTTGCCCGGCTGAAATTGAGGAACAACTGGCAGCTGATGGGGAAAGAAGCAACTCTGCCAATAACAGATACAAAAACAACACACTGATAGGATAACTAAAGAATAACAACACTTGAAGCCATTTGTTCAGATAATTCCGTCAGATGTTATCACAAAACTTACATGTGTTAAAACAATTCAGTGTCCAGAAAGAGCAGAAAGTGAAAACACTTGAAATATT
>VUQH01060861.1:0-11483 GCA_015106775.1 Etroplus canarensis | reverse complement strand
TTTGTGACTATTTTGGTGGTATACTTAGGGTCATTGTCCATTTGGAAGACCCATTTGTGCTCAAGCTTCAACTTCCTGGCTGATGGCTTGAGATGTTGCTTTAGCATTTCCCCATAATATTCTTTCTTCATGATACCATCTAGTTTATGAACTGCACCAGTTCCTCCTGCAGCAAAACAGCCCCACAACATGATGCTGCCACCCCCATACTTCACAGTTGGGATGATGTTCTCAGGTTTACAAGCTTTCCCCTTTTTCCTCCAAATGGTCATTATGGCCAAACAGTTCCACTTTAGTTTCATCAGACCATAGGACATGTCTCAATGTCAAAATTAGGGTCTTTGTCCCTGTGTGCATTTGTAATCTGGCTTTTTTATATTCCTTTTGGAGTAATGGTTTCTTCCTGGTTGAGTGGCCTTTTAGCCCATGTTGGTACAGGATTTGTTTGACTGTGGATAATGACACACTCTTACCAGCTTCAGCCATCAGCTTCACAAGGTCCTTTAGCTTTGGTTCTGGGGTTGATTCGCATGTTTCGGACCAAAATACATTCATCTTTGGGACACGGAACCCGTCTCCTTCCTGAGCGGTATGATGGCTGGACATTCTCATGTTGTTTATACTTGTGGATAATTCTTGGAACAGATGAACGTTGCACTTTCAAGCATCTGGAAATTGCACCCAAGGATGAACCAGACTTGTGGAGCTTCACAGTTCTCTTCCTGATATCTTGGCTGATTTCTTGTGATTTTACCATAATATCAAACCAGGAAGTAATGTGTTTGAGTTTGGCCTTAAAATACATGCACTGGTGTGCCTCCAGTTAACTCAAATGTTGTCAGTTAACCTATCAGAAGCTTCCAAAGCCATGTCATCATCATCTGGGCTTTCCCATGTTGTGTAAAGGCATAGTAATCTTTGTGTATGCAAACTTCTGACTTCAGAGAAATGATTAAAATTCTCTCTAAAATATTCTCTCTCTCATTATTGCAGCATTTAGCAAATAGAAATAATTTTGGCAATCCTAATTGACCTAAAACAGGGGAACTTTAGTGTGATTTAGTTTCAGACAGTGAGAAAAAATGTTTATGTATCTTGTTACACAGTGTATGTAAATTTCTGGTTTCAACTATACATATATACACATAAAATTAAGAATGAAAATGGAAAACTTTTCTAAAGCAAATGTATACAAGTCTAACATAAATATTGATATATAAAATGCCAAATAAAAACATAGAGCTTAAAATACAGCAGATAATTAGGCCTTGCTGGTGTTCCTGTTTCCAAATAATTAGGTGCTTTTGCTAGTCGACACCAAAAATACTACTTAAGTAATCGGATTCAGTATACCATAGAAATTAACTGTTGGGTGAAAGGTTTTACGAGTCCACCTTTCAGTAGGGCTACACCACTGACATATGGCTGTTCCTCTCCCTCTGATGGAAAGTTGTAAAGTAGCAGTGCAAAGTAGACTAACAGTGTGGGACAGATGGCTGTAGCTATAAGCAGTGCAGTTATACAATACTTTGATGAATATGTTGGTTCTATGTCGGCTGCATCAGACTAAATTGGCACAATTTCAAATCGAAGATAAAAAGTACCGCAAAGCAGTTTGATCTGGCTCTCTGCTGTAGCCCATAAGGTTTTAGACAGAAAAACATAATACAGAGACTTGTTAAAAGGCGAGTATATCTGGGGAGAATTTTTCCATCATTTTTGCGTTGAGCTGTAAAATCTCCATCACTGCTTGTGCTTCGTTACAGCCCAACACCCACTCAGGATTTTTTCCCTTGCTCTGTATCCTAATGATGTATTGTAATTATACTTATGCTGCTTCAGAGGTATTAATAAATCATCTTTCCCTCTCAGGTGGAAGAGGGCATGCACCTATTGATCACAGGGCCTAATGGCTGTGGAAAAAGCTCTCTGTTCAGGATCCTCAGCGGCTTGTGGCCTGTCTATGGCGGCCGACTACACAAACCCTCCCCTCAGCACATGTTCTACATCCCTCAGAGGTATACACACAAATGGACACTCTCAATGTTCCTACAGCAGAGAAACAACTGCAGGGTTTGATCATTGTATCAGTGAACCCTAACAGTAATCTAATCCACTGTAACAGGACCTGTGTGTATCTGTAAAGCAGACACAGAAACCAGGGCTCTGGATGGAGTCAAATATTTACTGTCCAGATTACGCTTTAAATAATAACTCTCTGCTTAATGATTAATGGTAATAATAGTAATAATAATTTGGTAGCTATCCACTGTGCAACCATTGACCTCATAGGAATAAGATTTCACACCCTGCTAGAACCTGTGCCAAAGAAAATTATTTATAGCATTACTATTTAGCTAAAGCTGCGACAGATAATTGATGAAAAGTAGCAGGTATTATTTTTAATAATTAATTTTGATTGTTTTTGTCTCACTTGAAGAGACTGTGAAAGAAATGTAGGAAATTCAGTAAAAGAAAGTAGAGGAGTTACATACAGCTAATGGTCCCACTGGCTGAGATTCGAACCAAGGATCTGCTGCCCAGGGTAATACAGCTCACGTTATGCTGAAACAGTCTTAGCCAAACCTGCAAATGTAATCGTACCCATGTCTGATCCCCTCCTACAGAGCGGTAAATATTTTATACATAGGATGAGATGACCACCTGGTAGCTGTAACAGAATCCAATACACTATCTACAATAGACAAAACTGCAGCAAATTGGGCATCTTTTTCATTTAGTGCATGGTCTTTAAGTGCCTAAAAGTTCCTTTGTTAAGCGCACACACTTTTTAGTGCACTTGATGAAATGAGGGGGTAACAAAGGACCACTCAGTGGATAATGTGTAAGTGTGCGCGTGTGCGTGTTTCCCAGGCCATACATGTCAGTAGGTTCGCTGCGGGACCAGGTGATCTACCCAGACTCGGTGGAGGACATGGCTGCCAGAGGCATGAGTGACAAGGACCTGGAGGCCATCCTGGCCATAGTCAACCTCAATCACATTGTCACCAGAGAGGGAGGTAAGAGAGGAATAGAGATACCGTTTACAAAGATCAATAACCTAACAGTCATCCATGTAAGGGCAGCAGCCACTGTCCACACAGATCAAAAGACGCATGAACAGCAGATAAGAAAAGTTTTGTGGGTCAAGTAAATTCCGAACATTGCAGACTGACCAAAACCTTATGAAAATAGCTTAAAAATACCTCTGTACCACTGCTGATATCTTAACACTTCATAACTAGACAAAGTAGCGACCATATCAGACCAAATAATCACACAGGTCCATCAAAGCAACCCTAAACTACACTAGAAAGTACCCTTCTTGTATTTCCACAAGTGGTTGCCACAGTGGATGAATCCACATAGGTAATTTGGTATAGGTTTTACCCTTCGTGAGACAACCCTCATACTGTAGAAAAGGCTTATGTCTCCAGCTGGGCTCAAACCAGGAATGTTTCGTGTGTGAGGGACTACACTAAAGCTGACTTAAACAACCATAAAACAACACAATCATCAATAGACTAAATTACAACCAGACAGACAACCACTGCCTAGATAAAACTAACTAGATGGTCCAGACAAACACCACCTGAAAAAATCACCAAAGCAGTCCATACCAAGTCAAATGATGACTTAGCTATGGGCTATAAATTGTTGATATAAAACACTGTTATCCTGATTCTACAAATCATTTATTTGTCTAAAATCTACACTTCTATTTTTAAGTGCAGAACAGGTTAACTGGTCAAACAGACTTATGAGCGTCTTATTGGTGTTGCCTAAAATTGAGTGTGTGACTAATTGGCAGCTGCTCTCCTCTCTTGCCAAACAAACAGAGCTGTTGTTGTGAGCCGACTACTGTACATAGCTGAATGCTGCAAGAAGGTTAAATGTCTGAATAGCTGCACTGTGAAAAAGTTGGGAAAGGGTTAGATTACACACACCAGTTAACACACGTGTATGCAGTCGTGGATCATCAGTGGCTGATGTGGACCCATGCAGTGTAACCAAATAGGATTTTCTGTTTAGTCCTTGATAATGTCACATGCTGTCTACAGAAGAAAACAGTATGCCAGTTTCATGTGGCAGGGGACCTGGAGAAATCTTCCAGTGAGCACAGTCTACTAAGTAATTCAGCTTTTTTTCAGTGTAGTTTTACATTAAATGTCTCAATATATTTATGACAAACATTTAATGTAAAGTAACATGTTCCAGAATTCCCATTTTAGAGCAGATTTGTGTCCAATCATGCTCTAAATGCCATTCTAGACTTCTCCACCCTCATGCACATTAAACTGAAAATATATTCCCAAAATATCAAAATAACGAAATCTATAAAGGTACTTATTGTAAATTTCAGTCTTTAAGAATACTTAAAATATTTCAAAATAAACTAAAGCTATCAACAGAACGAAACAACTGCTATGATTTACATCCAAAACATCTGTATGTTACATCAACTGAAGTTGAAGTAACACTGATTTCTTCCACAAGATAGTGTAGCAAGTCAGCAACGCAACAACATATTCTTATTTACAATGGTGGCCTGGAAATGAAGTTAGGTTTAAAACCAAATATCAATAGTTAAAAGAAAAACAGTGCATTTAAAAATATCTCAGCACAGCTACTGGCAAAACGCTGCTAGTGAAAATTCTCAGACAGTACTTACAAAAAAAAAAAATACAGTTAAAAACAACTTTTTATTGTATAATGTCTTTGTCCAGGCTGGGATGCCGAGTTGGACTGGAAGGATGTGCTGTCAGGAGGCGAGAAGCAGAGGATGGGCATGGCTCGCATGTTCTACCACAAGTAAGGAGAAACAATTTCTTTGTTGTCTGCCAGTGTGTTGTGGCAAGTTTAGTGACAGACACTGAGCACACGTGGAGCGTGTCAACCAGTAAACCTTTTCATTCGTGTTAACAGGTTCAAAGAGTAGGTCTATCATTTTGGTTTAAACTAAACCGTCTCAGCTGCTATCTGAAATTTTGGATATGATCCAAGACAGTCAAAACCAACTGATGTCATCAGCCTCAGGTGTGCTGTGTTTTCGGTGCTAATGTCCAAATTTCAGCATGTTTATTTGCAGATGACACTCATTTATTCTGCCGGGGAAAAAATTTTAAAGCAGCTTTTGCTGCTTAATGTGGCTTGTTTTTTTTATAAACCAAGCCACATTACCTATGTTAAACTGTACTTTTAACCTGCCATACATGATTTATTGTGTAGAAGTGTGCGGGAATTCATATAAAACAAAGCCAAATTTCATACTTCAGAGGAAAGCCAGAATCGTTACATTAGTGACCTCTCAGTTTTAAGGGATATATGACATAACTTGCACATCTTTTAAACTTTAGCAGAAATTTATTCTACAAAAACTGTAACTGAAGATTTCTGTTATTTTGAGATTAGATTGGGGCATTTGTAGTAACACAGAAGCTCTTGATCTCAGAGCAAGAAGATATTCTTATTCTTAATATGTTGAACACAAAGGGCCCACCCATCTGCTGTTCAAACCTTCTGTTTGCAAGTTGCAGCCAATCAGAGGAGAGTTGCCCTAAAGGGAGAGGATCAACTGAGCGGCTTCAGCAAGGCCCAGTATAGGCTAAACAAGAATTCCTTTTAATTGTAAATCATGCAGAGCTACTCTATTAGAAGGTCATCCTGATCTTGTTTATGAGTTTATATGCATTATCTTATTTACATAACCAAATCCTTTTAGTGGAATGGATGCATAGGAAAAATTTAAAACCATTTCCTGTGTCTCTGTCAGGCCTAAATACGCCCTGCTGGATGAGTGCACCAGCGCTGTGAGCATTGATGTGGAAGGAAAGATTTTCCAGGCTGCCAAGGATGCCGGCATCTCCTTACTCTCCATCACACACAGGCCCTCTTTGTGGTAAGACCCGTCACACTGGAGAAATACTTTGGTGGATAAAGGATAACGTAGCTTGCGGTGCATAAGCTCCTTCAGAAAGTAGTGGGGAATAAATCCACGTACACACTACTGTGAGTTTTTCCTCCTCGTGATTCAAATACTTCCTCTTCACCTCCAGGAAGTACCACACCCACCTGCTGCAGTTCGACGGGGAGGGAGGCTGGCGCTTTGAGCAGCTGGACACGGCTACGCGCCTCTCCCTCACCGAAGAGAAGCAGCGGCTGGAGGCCCAGCTGGCCGGCATTCCCGAGATGCAGAATCGCCTCAACGAGCTCTGCAAGATCCTTGGAGACGACTCTGTCCTCAAAACAGCTCAGGAGTGAGAGAGAGGGAAGAAGTGGCCCAAGGGGGGGAGATGAGAGGCAATGAAAGAAAAAGAAATTAGTGTGCTAGTATTTTTTTTTTTGCCTTTTTTCCTGTTTTTTTCTTTTGCTTGGAGCCTCTCTTGTTAAAGTGCAGAGCTCTGTATGCCTGCCAGCTTTGAGCTCTCCTTTCTTTCCTCCCTCTTCTTTTCAGTCTCTCCTTTAACCGGCCCCAATCTGAGAGGTGGACGGGGAGGGCTAAAGTGAAGTGCATTCACATGTATTCCTCCCCCTTTTAATGCACACTGGCTGCATTCATTGGTCGATTTTTTTTGGTGTTTGCTTTTAGAGTACGTACTCATCGGAATCAGTTCGCCACCATTCGAAGTGGCACATCTGACAAACCCAAATTAAGGAAGACGATGAATTTGTTTGTTTCGTAGCACTTTACTCTGCTTTTAGAGGGCTGGTTGTGCCGATTGTGGCGGCTCTTTGAGCTGCATTTAGCTGGAAAACTTTTTCAAATGGAACCACTTTGATGTCCAAAGCAGTATTCCAGGACTAGTAAGTTTTCCTGATCTTAATGTGACCGTTTTTCATAAATTTGCCTATAGAGCCAATGTACAATTCCTTTTACCTCTTGCTGGCCTTTGTTAGGTTATTGCACACCCGCGAACCACTGATATAGAATCAGATCCAGACTCTGTTGGCTCTATTATTAGAACAATTAGTGACGCAGGTCTGACTCCAGAACTATAGCTTTCTGGTTTATTGAACAAATACAGTGTGATAAAGAGATCCAGTGAGGAAAGGCAAACTGACACTGGGAGGACAGGTTTTTAAGCAAACATTCACACAAATATGCGCATGCACACACATCCGTACACACAAATCAAAGGAAAAACCAACTGGGCCACCTCGTTTAGCGTCAGTGCATCTCAGCATTGATTTTCTCAAATTTCTGGAAATCTACAGGAGAGATTTTTTCTAGGTATTTCCTGATTTGGTGTTTTGTTCATGAGGAGTTCATTTTAAGGCTCGTTATCTCATACAGAGGCGACAAGGATCATCAATAGGCCATGCCAGTCAACGTAAGGATGAGGTGTGTTTACGAACAGTACCATATTCCAGTCTATACTTTTGCATGACATTAGTTTCTAATTATTAACTTATAATAGAATGGTTGCTTATCAGGCTTGTTTATAGATTGCAGACTTTGGAGCTTTTCAGAAGCTGCGATACTGTGAAATGTTTGCTTTTTTTTTATTCTTGAAAAGGCTATGAATGCTGTGGTCCCGTGTGAAGGCTGTAAGCTGTGGTTTACACCTGTACATTGTGTTTTCTTTTCGTGGTTTAAACCTGTGTACACACTACTGTATGAATTGGTTCAGGAACAATAACCTAGACTGCCTTTGCATTTAATATTGTGTTGGACCTATTATACTCATTTCAGGCTCCATCCTACTAGAGCAGTTTACCATTATTCACAGTTCATAAATATCTTGATTTTCTTCTGATTGGCTGCCCCTCACAAGCAAATTTAAACAGGTAGGTGGGGCTTTTGTGCTTACATCTCGAACTGTGTTTAGTTCACAGGGATTACTTGAATATACACTGACCTCATTATCTAAAACTTTGGTTATGTTTAATATGAGCATCCACAATTGTAGTGGTATGCCCTCGCTGGTCACTTCATTAGGTATACCAGTTCAGCTGCGCATTAATGCAAGTATGCAATCAGCCAGTCACATGGCAGCAGCAGGAGATTGTCGTTGTGGATCTGCAGAAAGTGCGCAATGATATCATTGTGAAATCTCTGAGGAATGTTTCCAGCACCTTGTTGAATCTGTACCACAAAGAATCAAGGTAGTTCTGAAGGCAAAAGCGGGTTCAACCTGGTACTAGCAAGGTATATCCAATGAAGTGGCCATTGAGTGTATATATGAGAGAATATAAGGAAAAGCGTAGTAGGTCTTCTTTAAATTTTAGAAGAGATCCTAAGTTTTCATTTTGATATACAGAAATATATGTCTTATTTAATTAATTTAGGTCCTAAAGTGGCATTTAAAGAAAAAACTATCTTTAAATTTAGACTTTTTGTACCTTTCATTATAGCACAAGAAACACTGGACTATGTAGTTCTCACTCAGTAATGCATACAAGCTCCAATTCATGCTTGATTAACCAGCACCTTCTACTCATAGCAAACCATCTCACTGATTATACCACCACTATTCTGTTAAGATGCCTCTGTCTGGTTAACATTCCACCACATCGGCCTCAGAATGGACAATCAGGTACATCATCAGCAAAATATAAACACTTGCACTGCTGTATTTCAGACTACTCACTGACTTGTTATAATTCTCAGAGAAATGGCTAAATGACTCCTGATTTTGGATATATAAACAAGCAGGCATTATGTCACTTGTAATGGAATTGATCATGTATGCTGTTGCTTCTGCATGCCACGATTTAGCAGTGTTCCTGAGGCCCAACTGCATCCAAGATGCCTGTGCTCTCTTAGCACTGAAACCTCCCCTCTTGGCTTTTAGCGAACCGTTGAAGAAAAGGACTTCAGAGCATTTAGATGCAGCTCTGCTCTGCTCAGGGTGATGGCTGCCAGGTTACTGTAGGACAGACTTTTTTCCCCTAAAATGTGACTGGAAAGCAAAACTGGTGTTTGAATTTTGAGTCAGATCATGCCTTTAATGTCTAAAGCCACGCTCTGATGTTCTGTGTAAGAAAATCTGGACTGCTTGCGCTTTCTTCTGGCACGCAAAGAGCATCATGGGCATTACTGCAGGCATGGTTTTCTGATCCAAAATGTGCAGCGAGACTCTGTTGACGGGGGGGCACATGATCCGCTTAATGACACAAGAGTCTGCCAAGTGAAAATGGAACACGAGATCAGCTTGAAACAGTGCCTGATAGTTTCACAGGCATGGCAAGAACTTTAGATATTAAGCCAACAAAAAGTAATATTTCATCTCGAAAGGATGGGAGAAGAAATGATGAGGTGCCCTCTTGTTCAGAGTCACGGCATAAGTGGAGTTATGCTGTGATAAAGGCTCTACTGAAGAGGCGATAGCTGTCAGTGTAGTGGTCACAGGTTTTTTTTTTCTGCTGCCTTCAAGTGGCCAAGGATAGTTGTTGCAGGATCAAGATTCACTAAAGTTGAGCCAGTGAGAAAACTCAACATTGTCTGTGTGGCTTGTAAATGGGACCTCATCTTTTCTTTTAACAGCGGGAAACTACTACTTACCCGTAGGACTTTGACACTGAAATGCCCTCATGCTATCACTCGATCTTTAAATAAGAAATGGAATGTAAGTAAGAGATTATGTATGACAAAGCAAAAAACACTGGATGCTTGTCAGGTCATACAAGTTTCTTTTTTAATAATTAGTCGTTTTATAATTTTGTTTATAGTGCGTGTTACTTTGTTTTATTAGAGCCACAATGTGGTGTTACAGTTAAGATCTGTTGTAAATGTGGTGTGTGAACTGGGTATTATGGGAAAGGCCATTTTCATGTTATTCCATGGGTACAAGGCAACCAAATGAATATTTTTGACAATGCACAAACGGAAGGATGAGTATCTCAGACTTTGAGAATGTTATTGTAGTTTTTAAGATATTTATTAGGCTGTCTTGTACCATAGACCAGCATGCATTGTTTCTTCCTTAAAGCCAGGGATTACTACAGTTTGGAGTTACTACATAATTATTTTAAAGAGCGCTCTCCCATGCCTGTTGCTCTTTTGTATTTTGAGTTCCTGTAACTTTAGCCCAGACCTTTATTGTTGGGATCTCATATTGTATGTGTAGGAATCCATATTCTTTAACCTTAACAGCAAGAGTGACATAAAGGTCATCCGTTTGAGAAATCACATGCTAAGGTCAATTTATGTTGAAAGATGAAGATGTATTTTCTTGTAAATAAAGCAATACAATGCGACCTCAAGAAAACAAGCCTTTTTCTGTGTCTTTTTACACTTTACACTTTTAAATGAATGCTCAACTGCTTCTGTTGTAGGTTCAGTCCATACCTGGATTTATTTAACACTGATAAATAAATGACATTTTCACTGCAGGTTGGTGGCTGATGAGTTTTCACTAGATCTTTTAATATAACAAAGTGTAGAGCTAGAATGATATATTGGTAGGCCAAAATTGGCCTAGCACAGATGTATCACATTGTGTTTAAACATCATAAAATATTTAGACACTAAATGTATCCAGCAGAACAGCACTGACTCCACTGTTTACCATCATAGACAGTGTCAAAGATGGATGTAGACACTGTGATATTACCTATTGGTTAATGAACTATTATGAAGCCTCAAATATTTTTGACACTGTCATTCTGGTATTTCTATCCCCCAAAAAGGGGGGATGTGATGGAGTCATCAGCAGGATGTCGCCAGCAGCAAATCCTTTGTGTCATCACAATAGTGCAAGAACAACTTGATGCAGGATTTAGAATTTTGGCACAGTTTCAGACCTCTATGAGATCCGGGACTGATTAGATTTCAAGCACTTCTGAAAATACAGAATGGCCACCAGGTGGCGTTTTCTGTAATTTTTAAAAAAAAATTTTTACATTTTTATAGGGTTGGTGTGAGGTAAGAAGATGCAAGGGGTAGAGTGAGATGGAGGCAGATGATCCGCTGTGGTGACCCCTAACGGGAGCAGCCAAAAGAAGTAGAAGAAGCTATATCTGTAAATCTTCATCTGATCTGCATGAAATGAAAAACAAATGTATCATGGGATCATATACTTTCATGGTGAGACCATGCTACCTTCACCACCACTGCAAATCCTTTGTGCAATTGCGATAATGCAAAAACTATTAGACACAGAGTTTTGATTTTTGAGTTTTGGCCCCATTATAGACATCCATGACATCTCAATCTACAGTGGGTACGGAAAGTATTCAGACCCCTTTAAATTTTTCACTCTTTGTGTCATTGCAGCCATTTGCCAGAATCAAAAAAGTTCATTTTATTTCTCATTAATGTACATTCAGCACCCCATCTTGATAGAAAAAAACCAGAAATGTAGAAATTTTTGCAAATTTATTAAAAAAGAAAAACTGAAATATCACATGGTCATAAGTATTCAGACCCTGTGCTCAGTATTGAGTAGAAGCACCCTTTTGAGCTAGTACAGCCATGAGTCTTCTTGGGAATGATGCAACAAGTTTTTCACACCTGGATTTGGGGATCCTCTGCCATTCTT
>VUQH01060856.1:0-10496 GCA_015106775.1 Etroplus canarensis | reverse complement strand
AGGAGGAGAAGAGGAAGACCACAGAGAAGATTGATGGATGTAGTGAAGGAGGACATGCAGAGGGTTGGTGTGAGGGAAGAGGATGCAAGGGATAGGATGAGATGGAGGCAGATGATCCGCTGTGGCGACCCCCTAACGGGAACAGCTGGAAGAAGAAGAAGCAGACACTCCGTTAACTATACTTTAAGTATGAATATGAAATATAAACGTAAATATATGTACACATATCCAGCTATACAATGTTGGACATACAGAACAGTGAATATAAGTATGAGAATGAAGTCAGGTAAATATACACAAATATGAATACTGTAAATAAATAATAAGAAATATGTATATAATATTCATGAATATATATTAACATATAAACCCAATGTACCCAATACACAGTGTGATAGAAATAATAATAATTATCTGGCTGAGTGATGTGTGCAGGAATGTAACTTTGTCGACAGCCACTGTACTGTGCAAAAGTGCTGAGCCACCCCTCATTACTTTATGTTTTGCTACAAAAATGGGAAACAGGTGCAGGTGTAGGTGTAGTTCTCCAGTCTTCTGGAAGCACATCCCAAAGCTCTTCTTTGGATGTTGGCTGCCTTTTGGTCTCTTCTCTATCAAGACTGATAGTGTTCCATTGTGTGTTTTTCTATCCAGATAGGCTTGTACCGCACTGGCAGTGTGTCTGGGATCATTGTCATGCTGACAAATAAAGCTGTTGCCAATCAGATGCTTTCCAGATGGTTCTGCCTGGTGAATCAAAGTGTGATGGTAGTTTTCCGCATTTATAATTCCATCAGTTTTGACAACAACGCCGCCTGAAATGCAGCCCCAAACCTTGACAGAGCCTCCACTGTGTTTTACATATTGATTTAGACACTCACTGCTGTCCCTCTCTTATAATAACAATGTTTGGAAGCAAAATTTTCAAACTTGGATTCATCCCTCCATAAGACCTGAGACTGATGGCCACAGTGGAAGGGTAGTATCAGCTTGAAGGGCCGAGCGCATCTCTCACGTTCTGTATCAGGTCTGTGCTGGACTTTTTCCTACTTTTTAAGGACGTGACTTTCAGATACTGTTTCCTCACATTGTTTAAGGACACACTGCACACTGTGATGAGATATACCACATTTTCAGCTAATAGCTCCTTGAGAATCACCTTGGTGGTGCAAAAATACTGTTATGCTTGTCAAACTGCCTTGTAGTTGGCATTTTTTTATAGATTCAACTAAAGAAATGGGAACAAATGATGTGTTTTTGCAACAGGCTGCTAGTAACAAAGTGTTTAAATTAAAATAGGTTCTTTGCTAAGTTGTCTGTTACGTGTAGACACAACACTGCTTCAGCCCTTGTGTTAAGTGTTTTTTTTATGGTTGAATGATGCATAGGTCAGTGTTAAGTGGCTTAACAAATAAGCTAGCTAACAAAAAAAAACATGCCTCCGAAAATGGTGAAGTGCAAGGACTGTACTGAAAATGAGTGTAAAAGCAGCCAATGTCTAAATAAACTGTGAAAGACCTTCAGAAGGTTTATTGCTCAAGAACCCTTTAACAAATTACAACAAAGCCAGGCTCCCTGGAAACAAAACATAAAGACATGAGGGGTGGCTCAAGACTTTTGCAGAGTACTGTCTTTCTTCTGATAGAAGAATAGCTAATTTTACAAGTCGTGCCAATTTAAACTTTGCCTTGCTTGCAGAGTCTGGCCCTGGGCAGCCTCTTTTCTGTCATTCCTTGTAAATGGCTGGCCCACCTGAGATGGGCTGCTGTAACACGGGCCTCAGTAGCGACCGTGCCTGCTCGATTGGAATGCTAGCTTGCCACAGCTGGTCAATCTGGTCAAGCTGGTCAAAAAATGAAGATTTACAGTGTCAACGCGTCTGTTGAGGATAATATTGATGTCAATACAGCTGTGTTGTAGACTTCAGTCTTTGTCTGCAAGTTTACATCACGGAGAGACCACAATCACGTGTGTAAGGCCCGAAATGCTTTAAGTGCAGACTCCCAATCCCCGGTTCAGATGAGTTTGTGCTGGTGTCTGCGCTTCCAAGGTAGGTAAAGTTGTGTACACATTTGAGGACATCTCCATTTGTGGTAAAGCAGGAGTTTTTTTCAGCAGGAAGTGGATGGTAGAGAATGTTTTCTTTGTGCTGTTTATTTTTAGGCCAAACAGAATTGCAACTGTATAAAATCTGTTTGCAAGCTTCTGAATGTCAGTAATGTTTGTTGTAACCACGGTGGAATCTTCAGTATACAGTAATTACCAGACAAAAATGGTCTTCACTTTGGTTTTGACTTCTAGGTGTACCGTTGAAGAGTCTTCAGTCTGATTGAATGCAACTACAATAAGGACACCTTTAGTGAGGTTGGCAGAAAAAGTCTCTCAGACTGCAGCGAGACAGAGTGTAAAAAGTGTAAGGCGCAAACACACAACCCTGCTTCAACCTGTGATTTATGGGGAAAGCTTCACTGAGTTCACCCTCTCCTGAACACCCTGTTATGGAACTGTCTCATCATACTGACAAAGATTTCTGGGCAACCATAAGTCTTGAGTACCTTCCACAGTGCTGACCTGTGAGCAATGTCAAAGACCTTAGAGAAATCCACAAACACTATGTAGAGAAGCTGATGTTTCTCTATCGCCTTTTCTTGTAGCTGTCCAAAGGGACATATCGTATCTGCCTTTGACTTCGATGCTCTAAAGTCAGTTTGGCTTCCTGGAAGTCGTTCTTCAACAAACCTTAACCTGCTCAGCGAGATCTTTGCAAAAAGTTTTCTGGCATGGTGGTTTCCACATGCATAACTTTCTTTCTTTAGTAAATTTTGACAGTGAGGACATCTTTGAAGTGTTGAGGGATTTTTTGATGTTGCCGGCTGGTACTGTAAAGTTAAAGGAGCTGTGTTTTAAGTCTCCAGCCACCTTGTTTCAGAACTTCTGGAAGGGAATCCTGACCTGATTTCAAGTTTCCTCAAGTGCATTCTCTGCCATCACCATTGAAATTGGTATGTACTGTAACTAAAATAGCAGGAAAATGTAAAGCTGCATTTTCATCACCAGAACCTTGCTGGTATAAAAGACCCTGAAAATGTTCCTTTCATTGCACAGTGATGTCCTTCATATCTGTAAGGAGTGAATGCATGCAAGCTGTCTTTAATGGTCCAACTGCATTTGATCGAGGACCACAAATGGCTCTCAGTGCAGTAAACAAGCCATGAGTAACTCCGGCGACAGTGAAAACCATCCTATAGCTATCACATACCAACTGGAACAGTGTTTTTAAATTGACTTTAGTCAAGCTGATTATTATTCCGCTTATTTTTGTTTGAGATCATCTACAAAAACAGACATCTCAGAGATGCAAGTTCCCCAGCAGGGGATAAGACCAGAAACCTGTCAGTTCCTAGTTGGCTGCTCTAACCTGCAGTCTTTGTCTAACCCACTGACTCTAAAAAAAGACCCAAATGGCCCACCCAGTGTCTTAGCTGCCCACTTAAACATAGCAGGCTAACACCAGCCCTGCTATGGTTAGTGGTATTCTTGTACAGGACCATCAGACCTGCCCACTGCCCAAGGGTTAAACAGTAATAAGTGGGATTTCACTACAAAAAAGAAATGTGGGACCAAAAGTCAATTTTCATTAAATTCTTAAGTAATGGCAAAAGTCAGCAAGACTAACGACTCTTGAGAAGCAGCTGGGGTAATAAGTTTGATGTACGGGCACTGGTGAGATGATTCTTCAATAAATTTTGCACAAAAAAGCCAGTTTTTTTTTGTTTTTGAATTTTTTAATCAGTCTTATTGCACTTGAGAATAAGGCCTGATTGATGTTGTGCACAAACGTAGAAGCCTGACACCGGGGAAAATAACATGCTAATACTGGCAATCATCTTCAAACTGCATGCAGAATGGCCAAAAGAGCTTTCCAGATATCTGTCAGTAACTTTTTCAGTTTTTGCTGTGAACTCTTTCTTTATAGGCTTAATTTATACATAGGCCTTTTTCCTCTGCAAATTGGTATCTTATGTTTGATTTTTTTACATTCGCTCACATCAAGGCTTTAAATTATTATTATTATTATTATTATTTCAAATAGTAGAGCTCGATTTTACTTTATAGCGGTGCCTTCTGGAAGACGGACTCCCAAAATATACCACATAAATAAATTAACCCATCATGTACAATACTGCACTTTTTTTTTCCTTTTTTCTTTTTCTTCTGTAGTTGAATTCCTTGGTGTGGTTTAGTACTATTGTGTTTTGGTATTTGGTACTGATATCTCTTATCTTAATTTCAAGATGGACTTCATACATATGTTTTGAAGTACAGAAAGTCTCATCGCCTTAAGGCTGATCAGTACCCATAAGACTAAGCACTTTTACACACAAATAATATAATTTAGGTAGTTTTTGGTTTAAAAGAAATCCCATATATACAGTAAATATTCAGTGTTCACACATGTTTTCGAGAAAATCTGACTGCCCATTTTCTTTCCTGTTTTGGTATTCTCGTATTGTACTGGACCTTTCACAGGAATGCACTGGGAGTTCCGGCAAATTACAGAACCTTCGGTTTTTTATCAGCAAATCTTCAGAAGGGGGCTTCTTCAAAGAAATAACTTCCCACTTCACTTCTTAAGCTGAACAAAAACTCCTTTTAAATGAATGGCTTTTGCTCACAGCTTGTGGCCGCAGCTGGCAGTATTGTTGCCCACTCTCGTCTTCTGGTCACAGAACAGACGGACAGGGGATGAAGGGCAATGGAGGGGGTTGACACAACAGGTACACACATGAAACAACTGCAATTATTGCACCCCCTCCTTCCCTCCATCTGACTTGACAAGATGTTGGTTGATTTATTTATCTTTTTTCTGTTATCTGAGATGTCTCTGCTGTCTAGAATCACTATGAAAAGCTTAACCAAGAAGGTCTTTGATTCTATGTTTGGTTTAATGATCACTGAAGAGCTAAAAAGGATTGCAGGCCACTGATCGCCAACGCAGAACTGGACAAAACAAAAAAGCAAAGACTTCTAAATGCGTGGATGGATGGATTTTAATAAAGTGCTTTATGAATGTGTGTCTGTGAATGGGTCCATGTGGCTTGTAGAGTAAAGTGCAACGCTTAGTTTTCAATAATTTTAGAAAACCACTGCATAATTTAAGTCTAGTCACCAACATATGCTTTCAGTTTATTGGGCTTTCTTTTTTTATGACCACAGGCATGTAATTTCTTAAAAGCTCAACTCTTTTATGAAAACAAATCCAGACACCTCAGATTAAGCCATGTGTTTGGCTAATGCAAACTGTTCTTCGGTAGGGATCTATCTGAGCTTTCATTCTTCGTGCAGGAAGATATGCAAAGGGTTCCTCTGACCTTCTTCTTTGTAACCTTTGACTGCTCCCTTGCATTCTCCCTAAGGGGTTGCCACAGAAGATTAATCCGCATTGGTAATTTGGCAGAAGTTTTTACACCGGATGCCTTTCCTGATGCAACCCTCCAAGGTGAGAGAAGCTTGTGTCCCCACCTGGAATCGAACCAGGGACCTTTCGCTTGTAAAGCAAAAGTGTAAACCTCACCCACTTCTTCATCCACTCAAATTATTCCATTCTATAGGAGCATACTAACTAAAATGAATCTAGGGTCAAGAGCTTGACCAGCTATTGAGGGACAGCATGTACAGAATGTTAGCCTATTGCTCTGAGAAGGCAGGATTGGGCAGGAAATGTGGGTGAAATAAATGACTATACTACAGTGGGCAAGACTAAACACATTCTGCATCAGCTACAGCAGTGTGGCTTTTGAGACACAGTGTACATGTACTTGACCTGCTGCCAGTCCAGCTCCATCTCCTATCAAAAATATATCATCAAGAAAGAATGGACTACGGACTGTTCAGCAGGGGTGGTGTTATATTAACCCTAGTACTGCAGGACCTCAATATATCAATGTCCCAGATAAGTTTTGTGTACTGCCGGTCATCTATATATTGATCACTTTCAGTGTTTTCATTCACTGCCAGTCGTCTAGCTGGTCATATAGCTTGCAGTACTACGGTTAAGCAAGATTTCCAATTGCAGAACCACAAGTTTAATTGTTATTACGTAAGCATGATGAAATTAAAATAAAACTAACCTAACATGATGCATAACACTGGAAATAAGAAGTGAATAGTGACATATCAAAAAGTACAAAATGTAAGAAATATAAAAATAAATATATTAAAACTAGTGGGCTAATGTTGTTATAAATGGACAGGATTGCAAGTGCATCAGCCGTTCTACAATACAGAGTACAAAGTGGACAGAATATAAAGTAATCTTAAAGATTCACGTTCACATTATAATTTAAATGCGACCTCCATCAGACACCAGTGTGAACGGTCTCCGGCCCTGAAGCGATGTGCATGCGCAGAAGAAGTCGTGACATCACACGCAGCACATTGTGTTTACAGAAGTAAATATGGATGCTACACACGTCAGCATGTGATTAAAACCTCACTTTATTTCCACTGACTAGCTCCATCAGTGCTGTCTGCCATGCTTTTTTCATCCATTGTTGACGTTTGATCTCTTTGCGTCTCGCCTTCTCCAGCCGGAATTGCGACGTCTGTTTCACTTCAATGACGTAAAAGGCGAATGAAATGTGACATGACCGTTGAGACTGAGGTTGGTTTGAAAAACATCAAATACATATCAGATATGGGCCACACATGTGAAAGTGGCCTGAATCTGATTTGAACAAAAATCATATTTATGCTGTTCAGACTGCTATAAAAAATCAGATATGAGTCACATATGGGCAAAAAAATTGGATTGTCTTCGTGTTTCTCCTCTTGTGTTCATGTCTGCTGTCAAATTCAGTCTTGTGTCTACATCCTCAGTTGTGTTTCTCACTTCCTGTTTTACTCTGATACTGGTTGCGTTCAGTTTGGTGTTCAGTGTTCGGTATCATGTTCAGTTTTAATTCCTGTTCTTGATTGTTTCCACCTGTGCTCCTGTCCCTCCTGTTGCTCGTTTAGTCTGAGTGGATTCATAGTCCTGTCTCTCCTTGGTTGCTTGTCGTGTCATCAGTTCTTGTGGATACCAGTTTAGTCTATGTTTTCTCCTCCCATCAGTGTGTATAATCCAGTTCCTTATGTTTTCATGCTTGGTTTCTATTCCATGGACTTGATTGTTAAAAGGACAGCTATTAAAGCCTGCCTATAGTCCTATTCATCTTGCTTCCTGGAGTCTTGCATCTGGGTCCTTATTCTCCACGCCGACTGGCAAACTGTGATGGTACCAAAAATAATCATCTCCGATTTCTTTGATTTTGTCCATCACTTCACTCCACTTTGTTACCTCTGTACCAATACTTACCAATACTAGCCCATCGGTCCCCAACCTTTTTTGTAGTAGGGTCCAGTTTCATGCATGAACATTTTTCCATGGACCGGGTAGAGGTGCAGGGTTTCCAATAACAACAACATTTGTCAGTTCATAGTCTGTAATCTGAATGCAACAATTACACTTTATTATATATTTTTAATTTATTTATTTAATATATATTTTTTTTTAAATTTTATTCTTCATTATTATTATTTTTATTATTATTCAGTTACTCTAATTCTACACTATAATATCTGCTCACCATAATGCAGAGTCAGTGGGAGCCTTGGGCTTTGTTCTCTGCAACTAGATGGTCCCATCTGGGGGTGATGGGGGACAGTGACATGATGCTTTCAGCGTAGACACATTTATTGAAGTGGTGGCCCTCAGTAACCATTTTTTTCCTTCATGTTCGTGTTTTTTTTCTTTCAAAAAATTTCGAGGTCTTTGTCTTTTAACGTTGGGTGTTTTGTCTCAATGTGGTAAAGCAGTTTAGAGGGTTTCATGGCTTCATTAGCCGGTCGGTCGCCACAAATTATGCAATGAACCAGAAACTAAGGTAAGAATCTTTGGTATTTTCTTTTAAATGTAGCTTTTTTGTTTGCAGTCTGTGACCCTTGGGCTGTCCCATCACCCCTTCTCAAAAAAAACTCCCCAGTGAATTTTTTTTTTCTGGCTCGTTTTTTTCAAGGGTTAGCTTGTGTCGCTGATACGTGAAACGGCGTGCCCGAGTCAAGTGCAGTAGGCACTTTTCAAAATAAGGTCCAGTAAGGTTAATGAAATGAAAAACTAACTCTCATTTTAACCACAACATTTTTTCTTTGGAGCCCAGAACCAAATGACCCCTGCTTTAACAGGCTGTTCATTTGAAGGCAAAACCAAAAGTAAGCAGCAGAAAGCCCACACATGAGCACAGAATCTGAGCCGAGCATCAATGCTGAAGAATTTCCTGGACCATATTTCTCCAGAAGGTTGAATCTGGGGACCTCCTCTGCCCAAGGATGAGTCTGAGATCCCACCAGACTCGACATCAGCAATGTTATCCCTGCAATTAAATTAGTGAGTGGGATTCATATTAAAATTGACAACAGTGACAAAAGCAGTGTTAACTAGAGCTTTAAAAATAAGACCTAGACTGTAATAAAGTTAATGACATAATATAATCCATGTTCAGTCACCACTTATAAGGCTTTAGTTTGACAGCCAGTTCATGTTTTTAAAAGCATGTGCGCTGTATAGAATTTGCATGCTATTCACAGGATTTAAGATTTTAATCTATAGACTGTCACCGCGCTGTAAGTAACTGTATATGGGAATCTAAAGTTGGAGCTGTTTCAAGTGGAATTGGGTTAGAGGATAAGCAAATCAAGGTTATCCCGAATGATTCATTTACTGATATGGGAAACTAGATGGGGGAGAGAAAAGGAAGAAAGAAAAGAGAGATGTGCTAAAGGATTAGCTGCGAGAAGCTTCCCTGTGGTGAGTAGGCCTTCTTTTTTCCAGGAACACCAGGAACACTGTAAGGTGATTACTGTGTCGTTTGCCATCGGTCCAGTGGTTAAGCACTATGGACACAAGAGCTTGACTGGCTCCACTGAGCACAATGGGAGTCAGAGCTAGACTTTTTTTTAAAACCTGCTTTTCATTAAACAATTTCTAGATTAAAAAAACCTTCACTTACTCTTTAAATTGTATATGATACAGTGGGTAAAAGTGACGGAAGAGAGACTGGAAATATATCAGACTGATGCTTTTTAATTCTGCTGTGCTGAAGAGAGGTTTGTTCTCGCACTTCGTGCATGTGTTAGGATGGGGAAAAGATGGAGAAATGGGTGATGGGAAGAGGAGAGGTGGTCTTTTCTTTTCTCTCAATGAAAGGCAGCTGTGGCCTTGCCAGAGGAAGTGGATAAGAGTTGGTAGGTGGTGTAGGCAGGGAGTCAGCTCGCTTAAACATACATGCAGCTGTTAAGAGTACAATTAATTATGTATATTTTATGTTTTCCAAACACCCACACTGCACACATATTTAGAAAACCTGCAGTCAGGTTTGTATACATGCATACAGTACCGTGTGATTATTGCCATTGTGGCACGAGCTTATTATTGATTTAGTTGATTTTGGAGTGTGTCTGGGAGAAATTTTTGCCCATTCATCCAGAAGAACATTTGTGAGGTCAGACACTGATGTTGGACAAGAGGCCCTCCCTCGCAATCTCTGTTCTAGTTCATCCTAAACTTTACAGTTTGCACAGTTGTGTCAGGCAGTTACTGTTCTCCTGCCATTTGCCAAACCCAGGCGGGTCCATCAGCCTGCCAGACAAAGCAGCGTGGTTTGCAGCTCCACGGAACAGACTTCCACTGGTCCAGAGTCCAGTGGTGACCTTTACGCCTCTCCATCTGACGCTTAGCAACATGCTGGTGGATGTAAAGCTTGCATACAGCTGCTCAGTCATTAAAACCCACACCATGAAGCTCGCGATGGACACTTTTAGTGCTGATGTTAATTTCACAAAAGGTTTGGAACTCCGCAGTTACTGAGTCAGCGGAGCGTTTTCCACTTCCATGCCGCTCTGTAACTTTACATGGTATTCCACTTGGTGGCTGAGTTGCTGTGGTTCCACTTTTTAATAATACCACTTATAGCTGAAGGAATATCTACTGTAGGAGGGAAGACATTTCAGAAACTGACTTGTTACAGTGGTGGCAGCCTATTACAGTACCATGCTGGAATTTAACGAGGTCATTCTTTCACAAATACTCGCAAAGACAGATTGCATGGCTACACCTGCAACAATGTGACTAAATAAAAGACTGGAATTCAGTGACTAAGAGCGACCCAATACTTTCGTCCCTACAGTTTATCTCCTCTGCTCCAGAAATGCATTGAGATTTCCCTAGGAAGAACTCAAGAATGTTGCTGAGACTAGACTACCTTGTCTAGCCTGCTTTGTCACTGTGATCTGACTTTGAATAAATGTAAAAAAAAAAATAAATAAATAAAAAAAAATATATATATATATATATATATATATATATAGTGTTTTTGAAATTGGCTTATGCTAACAATATATCGATGTCCCAGATACGTTTCGTGTACTGCCGGTCGTCTATATATTGATCACTTCCGGTG
>VUQH01060854.1:0-12744 GCA_015106775.1 Etroplus canarensis | reverse complement strand
ACACACTGAGCAAAAAAAACCAAAAACAAAACATATATATATATAATGTGTGTGTGTGTGTGTGTGTGTGTGTGTGTGTGTGTGAGAGAGAGAGGGAGAGAGAGAGAGCAATGCAGTCAAATTAAGCTTTAGTCAGGAATATATACATACACAGGGGAATAAATAAACAGATTACAGCTCATATTAAATAAAAAGAGTATTAAAACAATTAGGTGATGTAGTGAAATGGTTTTCTCACTTCAAAGTATTTTTATTTGGAAGGTACACAATGTAGGAATTGAAGGTGCCTTTTGGATTTTGGCTTGTAGTCTTTTCATTAGAATAATATTTTAGTAGCTTGTAGACATCTAATGGTTTAAGGGCAAAGGCAGCAGCATGGAAATGTATTGGGACACACTTCTTAATCACTGGATTTAGGTGTTTCATTCAGCCATTGCCACAGGTGTATGCAATCAAGCACCTAGCCATGCAGTCTCTCTATATTTCTGAAAGAATGGGTTGTTCTGAAGAACTCCCTGAATTCAAGTGTGGTACTGTAATAGACTTCCCTGCTAGATATTCCACAATCAACTGTAAGTGATATTATTGCAAAGTGGAAGCATTTAGGGCCACAAAGTGGCAGCTCTCATCAAAGTAATGTGTAGATGCCACAATAGTTTTGTCCAAATAGTGTAATCATTTTCCATAATCCACCATTTATAATGACTTTTTCAATAATGAGTATCTTCATTCTAGTATAAATCTAATGTGGCTTTTTAACCCATAACAACCCATGGTTACACATTTGTAACGAACACTTTAAGTGTTGTACAGTCTTCTTTATAAAGTGTTATGCTTGACTTTCACTTATGAAGTCCCTAAGGAGAAATGGGTCTGGGTTCTTATGGGTTAAGTTTATGTATAAAGTGGACTCCTAAACCTGTGCTGGACCTTAAATGACAGTAGTGTCTTGTGCATGTGTATTTATGACATGGCTTTGTATAAATTCAAAATGTTTGAAAAGGTTCACTTTAATGCACATTTTTTTCAACTAGCATACTGAGCTTATCCTTTAATTAAAAAATGAGACAAAGTAGACTAAATGGCTGCCAGTTCATCCTTTAGTACATACAGCTTTTTCACAAACCTTACTGAATACTTTAATGTGGGCTTTGCAAATGGAGGACAAATTATATGTCCCTTTTCTTCAGAACACACTGACAGAAGAGTCACACATTTCAGTAATTCCAAAAATCCCAAAAAGAGGTCTCTTGGTCTACATTGCATATAAATTCAGTTTCCTCACTTATTACTGTTATCAAGCCTTTTTTTTTTTTCCATTTTCTCTTTCTGTACCTAAGCAACAAGCTGTTTCAGTCACACATTCATGCCACTGCTTGGCAGATACAGTGGGACATAAATTATTCTTCCCTGTAGGCATGCAGCTCCAGAGTTACGGTGCATATGGAGTAGATAGGATTAAGTGAACCGTATAAGGGTACAAGGTTGCTTGTACGTGTATTTACATTTACATTTGAAAGTTTTATATTTTACATATGAACCTTTTACCTTGCAAGAAAATATAAGCAAAATATAAAAGAAAGCTCACAACCCAGTTTTTTTAAATGTTTTAATTATGGCTTCATTTGAAAATTGAAGTTAGGGAGGAAAAAAAAAAGAGTTCAACACCATGTAAAATATTTCTGCATTTCCGATATACTGAAACATTACAGGGGGCACTATTGAATTGTTACTGTCATTTTGTTGTTTTTGTTTTTGTTTGTTTTTTAGGGCTATCAGATTAATAGAAAAAGTAAGATGTGATGATCAATGATGGATCTGTAGTGCATATAACCATACATGTTATATATTACCTGTTTTATGATCTCCCCAAACAAAGCCATTATTATTTTAATTTCCTTAACTTAACTGATACTTTGCGACTCTTTACAGATTAGCAGATACTGTAAGAGAACACACTTAGAAATACAGTGAAGAGAGACAATATATTCTGCAGGAAACACAGATGTTGGGTATTATGTTTATCCACGGCAGATGCTGACATAATTAAGCAAAAGAGAAATACACGTATAAAAGAAAATGGAAACATTTAAAGCAGACATTTTGTTTATTTTCAGTATTTTTAAGTGCTGTCATTCACATGATGCACCCATGATTTAATAGCATTTTAAATAAATAAATACTTTCATACATAGTTTAGAGCTACAGTATAGTACTGTGCTCATGATAATTAGGTAGTTTAACTGTTTTATTGTTTATTACATATGTTTTTATCATCAATGTCCTCATAAATGGATTGTCTTTTAACCTGAACCCCCATCCTACCCCATGCTTGTTTTTTTTGTTTTTTTTTTAAATTATTATTTGATGTGTAAGCTTTTCCGCTTGGGGCTCACTGCTCTATTTTGCTATAGTAGCCACAAGGACTTGTCAGTGAGAATAGAGCAGACTCTTGGGCAACCCAGATAGCCTACAGCCAAACCAGAGCCACGGACAAACAAGCAAAGAATGAGAGATAGGAAGCCACTGGAACAAGATGACGGGGTTAGGGGCAGGGATGGGCAAAGACAGAGGCAAAGGCAGAGGGTTAGGGGGAAGCTGCAGTTCTCGTGACCTACCTTGAGGTAAGTGTAGTGAGAGATGAGGTTTAATTAATGGCTTTAAGAAGGCCATTCTCATAGAATATCCCTGGAGGTCGTTACTCACCTCAAGGCTGTCGCTTTCTGAGAGATAGCTTGTGTCCACACATGGGCTTTAGACACACACATGCAAGCCTCATCAAAAGTCTCTTTTGCTTATCTCATTAATTACTCCACTAACGTCATTAGAAATATGAGGCATCAAATGCAAGCAATTGTGAAATGAAGCATTTTTTTTATTTCTTAAATTAAAGTTGTGCTTATTCGCTCTGGGGTGGAATGAATAAGTCTCACCCTCATAATTATGGTAAGCATGCACAGTTAAACAATATTCTATCAATAAGTATGACACTCATTAAAGCAGGATCTGTAGGGTTCGCCTAGGGATTAGGAAATAAATATGTTCTTTTATTTCTTAAGAGATGGGTGATACTTTGAAGCAACTCACAAACAACTCTAAATTACATTTTTTAACCTATCTAGTCCTTATGGAGTTTAGGATCTACTTGAAAGTTTCTGAAGTAGAGCTTAAACACAAATGACAACTGAACATATCCCCTCTTGGCAAATTGTACGCCCAAGGGAATTTGTTAGGCAATGCTTTGTTTCAGAGACGAGCCTAATTTATTGTGTGAAATGCATTTATAAAAATTTCAGCTCTTGTTTCTCCCCTTAGTATGAATAGCAAATCAGCAAGAGAAAAGCAAGCAGAGACATTTAGGTTTTTAAAAGTTGAAAGTTAAAAAAATTAGTGATATATATATATATACAGAGAGTAGATAAGAAAGCAGAGGGAATATGCTGAAATAACAAATCAATCACATTGTAATTACTGGTGCATGCAAGTAGGCAAATAGAATTGCAGGCTCTTTCACATCAACTGGCAGGAGATAAACCACCACAGGCTCTGTGGGTCTGTCAACTGTTCAAATGGTTCACACAGCAGAAATGTCTTTGGTAAAATGATAACGCCTTTATGGCATAGTGAAAAACTTATTTTAAAAAAAAAATACAATTTAGCTGAGTTTTTCTCATCATTGAGGTGTGTTTTTGTTATAGATGGGCAGTTCAACCAAAAATACTATTTGATTTTTACTGGGAACTATTCAACTACCTTTTGAAGATTGCACCCCACTTCAGTTGCGCTTAACTGAAAGTGCACAATTGTGGCAGACTTCTGACATGCTAGCTTTACCTTTTTCATTCCAGGCCAGACTGTTTGATGGCTCTCTCAGTCATTGGCTTTGCATGTTGCTCTTGCTTGTGTAGTAATATGCAGTCTGGCACAGATAGGTTTTGTTGGTCTGGTTGTAGCTTATTCTTCTTTTTTGTTGTTTAGTGGTGGCTACCAGACAACCAGACAGTTTACTGCAGTGTTCTGATGATTCAAATATTCAGAAACCATCACCTAACATGCAAAAGGTCCCCTGTTTGCAACCAAGAGGACCCACAAGCCCAGCTTTGAGTCAGAAGTTGGTATACTTCTGGCGCAGATCAGGAAGGGCATCCGTTGGAAAATCTGTGCCAAATCACATCTGTGGATCCATCTACTGTAGTGGGGGATGATTTCCTTTACTAACCAAACAAAATAAACAAATCAAAAATAGCTAAGCTGATTATTTACCGCAAAGCTTGGCTACCATGCCAGTTATACTGTGTAGTTAGCTACAGTGATTGAGCAATCCCTGTTTCTCCAGCAGTGACTTCCACATAATCCTCCTACTATCTTAAAGTTTCTCTTCATACACTGAGCAGTTGCACATGACTGAACTTTTCACTTATTCTCTTCTGCTGCAGCAGTATGGCCTACTGATTCTTCACTATATTTTAATGGACTACTTATTGCTTTATTCTATATACACATCTCTTTCTTCATTCCCTTTTTCTGTGGTTGCCTAGCCACCAGGCTACATTTCCTCTTCATTTAGTTGCTTCTGTAATTACCTTTAATAATAATATTGAACGTGCGCGTGTGGGTGCGTGTGTGTGTGTGTGTGTGTGTGTGTGTGTGTGTGTGTGTGCCCCATTGGCGGGTCACAATTCTTGGCTTAATCTCATGACCAGTGTCAGTCATCATCATCTTCATCGGCTTCATCGTCACTCAGTAAGTGCTACATACAATGCAGGATATTTAGGGAAGCCCCTGCGAAATCAGAGTTTTGGTTTATTTGGTGATATCGCAATGATTTTTCAGTTTTATTGGTTCTGCTGACAAACAGCTGTGGCAATCACAGTAACAAAAATGGCCCCCACAAAAAAACAGATATTTTCATGTAAAATCGTAGCTCACACTCTCATAAAGGGTGGTATGGGATCTGGTAGTAGACATGCAAGTGTATGTCCAAAAAGGGCACTCTGCTATCCAATCTTCATAAATACACCAAAAACTTGAACATTAACGTCACTTAGCTGTCTGAATTAAAAACATGAAGACAGGCTATAACACTGACTGTGTGTTGTCTGCTACTGATTAGAATTTAACCTTAAGCTGAAGTTAAAGGTCATTTTGTATTAGTTCTAAACAGGTTACATTACAGTATAAGAAATTTCCAGTCGCAGTGGTGATATATTTAACTTATTGATGCCTAAATATGGAATATATCCTCAAATTTATATCATGCATAATTGCAAATGAATGGAATTAGTAAGTTTCTTTTTTTCATAATACACAGAAAAACAAAAACAGCTGGATGATGATCTGTCTGCAGGTCAATCTTAAGCCCCTAAGTAAGTAAGACACTGGCATACTTTCAGTGTACCTCTCTCTCTCTCTCTCTCTCTCTCTCTCTCTCTCTCTGTCTGACTCTCTTTCTTTCTTTCTTTGCATGTATGCTGAGACACTGTGTGTGTAATGAACTGAACTCTTTATTATAAAGTAACAACCCTTCTGCTTCAAAATCATACACTGATTTTTGGCCCCACCTAAATAGCCAGTCCCTCATTCTGGTTTCACTCACGTATGTATATATTCTCCTGCCAAATTGTTGGAAGCTGTTGGTTTTGGGTTTTCAGAAGGATTTTCTGAAGACTCTTTTGGGGCTATCCTCCTGTAGTTGTGTTTCATATCTGTATCTGCAAAGATATGTTTTCCAGTAATTAAGAAACACAAAGTGGGAAGACATTCCTTTTTATTACATTTTGTACATTTGCCTTTTTTAAGTGAAAGGTTAGATGCAGTATTTAACACCTGACAACCTTCTAACCACATAATGGTTCCTGATGAATTCCTGAAATTGCAGGCAAAGCATGAATTCTCAGAAATAACGAGAAATAAAGTAAAATAATTGAAGCTGGTGGTCATAGGGTTACGTTGCATTTTGGTTAATTACATTTTCCAGGGGAGTCCTCTGCTCACATTGCAGCTCTGTTAGTTCCTCTCTGTGACAGCAGTTATGTACAAATATAAATCTCACTATTTAGATGACAGGTTCACTTTATATTGTAAGGGCCTAGAAACTAACTGTTGTGAATAAATAAATGCACAGTTGTGAGTACAAAAGAACCCTATTGTTTTCCATTGTATGTTTATATTAAAAAGAAAGTGATGCTATACCCGGGACAATATTGTACTATACTGTATGCCTGTAATTCTGCCATGTAACAACCTTTGTAGTGTCAAAGCCTCTACTGTGCTTTCTCCTTTCAATTTAGGCCTATTTGATGTCTATATTGCTTCCAATTATCCATCTGCTATTTTCATCTTGAGGGACAAAAAGCGTTCATAAAGAATGAATGAATGCAAATTATAACATTCGCTTTATTATGGGGAGTAATACAATGCCTTAATTGCCAAGCAGTCATCTAATCACTGCCTTTATCTCTTTGAAAGATGGTTAAGAGTAGAGTGGTGAGCTGAAAGAAACTCAATGTAGTCTGTTAGTGTTGATCTGAGGTCACACCAAGTTATCAACCCCTCTGCTTGAATCACCCTGGCATGGGTAAACAGGCAGGAGAAAATAATCGCACTCTGCTTGCCTCCTTCTCACCTCCGACCATTTGACATCTGCTAGGACAAACTCCCAGCTGCCTTTTTTTCTCTTAACATCACACATAGGTATTCCTCTGACAGTTTTGGGATTGTACAATGGAAGTCTGATGGGTTGCTCTACAGAATGTGCAGCCACCATGTAGCTTTTCCATTAGCGTGACTGTCTAAGATCGGACATCTCAATCAAATCGTCTTGAAATATTTTCAGGCAGTGATTTAACATAACATATGAATACAATTAAAACAATGAATCAGCATTACAGTGTGCTTCATTTAGTATCTGTAGGACTGCATGGCCAATATCATTGTTCCAAGTGTGACCACTAAAGTTTAAAAAAATTACCATGAAATTATTGTATTAGTCACAGTAATATACTGTACATGGTATAATGTTAAAGTTGTTGGTCCCTCTTAAATTCTTCAACTTCACTCATCACTTTCAGATAATGGTATTTGGGTTAAAAATGTTTACTTGGAGTCCAGTCTAATTAAAGTCCTTTAAATTACCATTGTAATATACCCCTTTTAATTTTTTGCCTTATTTTGGAAAGCACCATGTAGATAGAAGATGCAATGAAAGAGAAGTGTGGAAATGGTTAAAACTGAGTTCTTAGTTATAGAAGGCTGTGATATTCCTAACCACTTGGCTATTGTGTTGCTCCATTAAACTTTTTTTTAAAGATTTTTGACCACATTTTTAAATGTATTTTGTTGTTTGGAAGAGAGAGGCTACCAAAAAAGTGCATTACAAACAAACAAAACAAAAACAAGTTTGAAGTAATACATTTTTGTTGTTGTTGTTGTTTTTTGTACCTTATAAGTTCTTTCCAGCTGTTTTTCACCTACCTACTAAATTTTACAGCCTGTTGTGACATGTGAGCAACAAGCTTAAGCGTCAAGCATAGCAATGGGTAAAGTAGAGGTAGAATTACCATATACTTCATAAAGTCTGTTTTCTGGCTGTCATGTCTTTGTCATTCTGGCAGAACTGTCATGTCAGAAAAACAGAAGAGCTCTAACTCTGAGTACGAAAGTTGTTTTGTATATTTTTTTAAGACTATGTACATTGAAACAGAAACATACAAACATAATAGAGGTTTTGATTCTCTTTCAGTTAAGGATGCATATTTTGTTAGATACATTTAGCATTCAGAACAAGAAATTCAATAGTTGGAAGTAGATGAATGGCTGGGTAATAAAAATAAAAAATAATTCATATTAGTCATTAATTTGCTCGTTTGGCTGTAAAGCATAACCTGAACTGATGACTGTTTAAGAAGAAACTATGAATGCAGAAAAAAAGACTGGCAGAAATAAAGGTATGTTGATAATATCTTAATGTTTTCTTACGATCATTTACTTAGTTTCTGCCCTTCCTATCCCACCCAGATCCAGAGCCATATTCCATTTAATTTCATTGCACTTTGCTGTCTACTAAATGTAACACTGACAGAAGACAGTGAGAAAAAAGAGAGAGGGGAGGGAGGGTGGTACTGTGATTCTGTCGTGCAAATGCAACGCAGGAGCAATATAACTGATAAACAGAGCCATCTCAATTGTGCTCATTGAAGCAGTGCAACGATAACTGGATCATGACCAGATGATCTGGCACCGTTTCAAATGATTCACCCTCATTTGGAGCTGGAAAGGCCTGGACAAAATGCCTCTTTAGCTTTTGAACAGTGTCTCACGTCTTTCTTCTTTCCTTCCAATTAATATGTTAATTGATGCACAGGCTGTTTAATACTCCTGATGCTTTGAAAACACTGATGCACAGTGTTCTTAGGTAAGAATAACACTTGATATAGAATCAGACAATGTGTGTTCTGTCTGCCTAGAGAGTCAATCATGTTTTGTTAATACCTGTGTGGTTTGATACATGCATGATTTTAATCCAGAGATTAGCAAGCTTAGTTCTTGTAGTAAGAGTGAAGTCTGTGACCTGACTAACATTGGAATTGATGGTTTGTTCATGATGAAAACTATTTTCATTTATCCACTGTCTTCTAAAAAGTGCTTATTTGAGCGAACTGATCAAAAGTTCAGGGTCAAGTAGAAATCTTTCGGTTTTGAAAAAAAAAGTTTCTTTTTTCATGATCAGAACTGATAATAAATCTACAAAACAAGGTTTGTAACATTATGAAAAACCAGGAAATATCTTTGAATTTATGATCGCTTTTACAGGTCAGAAAAAGTATTGGGAAAATGAATAAGCCTACCATAGTTTAGATTTTGGAAAAATCATTGAAACTTGATTAACATACATCTATGTGAAAGAGTTTTTGATTCAGTTAAAATCTGTATTCTTAATTTTCCCATTTTTAAAGTGTATTTATGATTTTTTTTTTTAATTCTTCAGGTAGATTGAGTCTTTTGTTTGATGTTTATTGTCTGTCCTCTGTGTGTGGTAGTGTCAGACTCCAGCACATATTTTGCCTTCTGCTTTGAGACGTTATGAATTTGTGCAATTCTGGGAAAATAATGTCTGGCTTTATTTGTAATAGTATGAGGCATAACTTCAGGAAGAACAGATTGTGAAAATTGTGATCTCTGTGGTAAAAGGTTTGACATTTAGAGGATCAGAGAGACAGCACTAGCTGGACTCACTAAAGGAGCATCTGACTTGTGTGCAAATCAACTCCTGTTATAAACATCATGCACCTGAGCGTCTACTTTTTTACCTCGTTGGCCTCCATTGATAACCACTAAAAGCTACAGTGCTTCCTTCTCTTCCACCATTAAACAAGTGACCATTTCAGGTGTGTGTGCAGAAATGAAGCTCTCCTGTGGGCATTAAAGGGAGCCACCTTTAATAAATCAGTCATGGTACTATAGCTGTTATTGTTATTGCTTCCATTAGGCGAATGTATGTGTGTCATCATGGCATGCAGTATTAGGTGAACTACAGTTTCAAAGGCGGGTGCTGTGATACCTCACCTGCTTAAGCAGGTGACTCGTGTTCCAAAGGTTAAAGTCCTCCTGCAGGGGGCGTAGAGCTGGATTCATCAAAATTATGCCTTCCGCTTATTTATGTTAATCGTTGTGTGTCAATGGTACTTAAATGTGTTATGCAAAAATCTGTAGCTTGCCATTTAATTTAGAAAAAACTGGGGTTTGATACTTACTTTTTGAGTTTTCAGACTCATTTTTAAACTTCAATCAGAATCAGTGCATTATTAACATTAATATTTACAAATGCTTTCCATAGTGGTGACTTAAAAGTTTCTAACCTCTATTAAAGCTAAGATTTTAATTGTGTTTACAGTAACAAGTCTATGCGATGCCCTGTGTAAAAGAACTTGCGTCTTGAATCTTATCCAAGTTTACAGTTTGCTGTTGGCTGTATGTGTGTCAGATAGAGAGGAGAGGCTGCTGCTTGAACTTAAATGATATCTGTGATGGCTGAACCATTGGAAAAAAAAAGCTAAAATAATCCTTCATATTAGATGGAGGAATTTTTGTATGTATTAACATGTTTCAGAGAATTCACGGCCATGAAAATTTGCCTGAAAGTCATGGGAACATAACTGAATTTTGTTTATTTGATTTTATTAACCCTTATAAATATACAGAGGACCGTGCTTAGAAGCTACCAATCTTGTGTCTCATTTTGAGATAGTGTTACCTTCAAATGCCAATTAATCATACGGAGAAGAAGAAAAACAAAAAAAAAAAAACATTTTCAGTGAGTACAGCTGGAAAGAGGTTTTGCTGATCAAGGAAGCAATAAATTTGGCTAATTAAAGACTGTGGTACCAAGCTTTTTGGATTTTGTGATTGAATCATATTTTTAAAATATTTTTTAAAACAATCTTCTTCTGACACTTTTCTGAATAGTCTTGTCCTATAAAAAAGACAGCTCTTCCCTGCTAGGAATTATCAAAGGTCTATATACATTCTTGTCCTTCTTTGCACGTTTTATTTGTGCATTTTCATCAGGCTTCTTTTGTCATCTTCTGTCACTCATTTTCCTATTCCAGGTCAGATCATTGCTTTAGAAAACTGCACTTATAATAATGGCTTCTTAATCAGCACCCTGCTGCTAAAAAATTTCCTCACTTTTTTCAAATGAGTCTCTGGAATCTCTAACAATGACTTAATTAATGAATAGATGCATTGTGCTATTGATTGATTGTACAGTTTTATTGAATACGGAATTATTTTATTTACCAACAAAGTTAATGGAAATGTTGAAATCTGCGGAAAATGCCATAGGATAAAGTAGTTACAGGCTTTACACTCACAAAGTCGCAGCTGTTGCTCCACATTTTTCTTGTTAGAATTTTAAAGGTAAGACCGGTTGAAATTGTGACCCTTTTCTCCATAAATATTTGTGCATGTTGGCCTTTTCATTTGAAAATAACAATCACAACACTAATATTATTATTAATAACCCAGGTTGGATTCCAGTTTTGCAGGGAGAGCTGTGTGAGAAAGAGAAGATTACGTTTTTATGGGAAAAGGTTCAACCACATAATGGCACCCTCTTTTTCCAAATTTCATATCCTCCTTAATATATTAATTAAAGTCATCAGCTGTCATGAACAACATTGCTTTAAAGGATGCAAGTGTGAAAACTTTATTATCTCTAGACAGAGATGGAGATATGGGGTAAAAAGAAGGGTTATCTTTGGCTTTGCTTTTTATTCTTCAGGGACTATCATGTATGTTGCAAAATACATGAGGAAATTTTAAGACATTTCGTGATATAGTTCACAGCACTTTCAAATAAATAGTTAAGTCCATAGGTACTGGGAAAAGTACACTTATTTTTTGCCTCTCTGCACCACCACAGTAGATTTTCAATCAAACGGTCTGTGATTCAAGTGCAGACTTTCAGCTTTAATTCAAGGAGTTTCACAAAAGAATTGTCTTAACTGTTTTGGAATTACAGCTGTTTTTATACATAGTCACCTATTTTCAGAGGCTCAAAGGTGATTGGACACCCTGGCATAATTTTGAATAAAACTGGTGTTTTTAATAACTTGGGGTATTCATTTGGAACACATGGACATCACCAAATGCTGTTTCCTTCCTTGAGATGCTCTACCAGGGCCGTACTGCTTGTTTGTGGTTCTCTCTGCCTTCAGTTTTGCTATCAGTAACTGAAAAACTGCACTATTAGGTTGAGATCAGGTGACTGATTGGGCCTTTGAAGACTCCCCATGTCTTTGCCTCGAGAAACTCTTGGGTTGCTTTTGCAGTATGCTTTTGATCATCATCCATTTTCACTATGAAGCACAGCCCAATACGCAGTCCCATCATCACACCATAAACACTAATCACCTGGTTCCATTGTCAGCCATGAAATTTCCTCCACCAGGTTTCACTGATGATGCAGTACACTTCATGAGCGTTTTGTTTCCTTATCTATACTTTACTCTTCTCGTCATTCTCGTATAAAACCATCTTGTTTCATCTGTCCAACTAATTTTGCCCAGAACTGAGCAGGCTGTTTTATGTTTTCTGATAAAATCTAATCTGACCTTCCTGTTCTTGTAACCCTGTTCTTGTAACCAAGTGGTTAACACCTTGTTGGAAACCTTTTGTCTTTGCATTCGTGGAGGCATCTCTTGACTGTAGACTTTGACAATGAAAAATGTTTTTTGATCTGGCTAGGTGCTGTGAAGCGGTTTTTCTTAGCCAAAGAAAGAATTCGGTGATCAGTTACCTCAGTTGTCTCTTTTGGTCTTCTAGGTCTTTTGGTGTCTCTATGCTGGGCAGTGCATTCCTTCTTTAAGAATGTTCCAGGTTATTGTTTTGGCTACTCCTAAAATTCTTGCTATCTTCCTGATAGATTTATTTTGGTCTTTTAGCATAATGATGGCCTCCTTTCACTCATATCTTTTTGTAACTCATATTCACAGTTTCAGTGAATAGCTACCAAATGCAAGTTAAACATTTGGAATCAACTCTGGGTCTTTTGTGTTTCTTGACCAGTTACACTTCCAGACTATACCAGAGGATGAAAAAACAATATTAGATAGTCCTTTAACAACAGAGGAACTGACTGAATCTATAGGAGATATAAATAGTGGCAAAGCACCAGGACCAGATGGGCTACCTATAGAGTTCTATAAAGCATTCCGAAAACAGCTTGTTAGACCACTACTTGAC
>VUQH01060846.1:0-14204 GCA_015106775.1 Etroplus canarensis | reverse complement strand
GGTTGTGTCAGGAAGGGCATCCGGCGTAAAAATGTTGCCAAATCAAATATGCGGATTCATAAGAAGATCCGCTGTGGCGACCCGTAACGGGAGCAGCCGAAAGAAGAAGATAAATTCAGCTGTTCTGTGAAGGCCTCAGAGGTTTGTTTAGAGAACATTAGTGAACAAACAGCATCATGAAGCCCAAGGAACACGAGAGGCAGGTCAGGGATAAAGTTGTGGAGAAATTTAAATTAGTGTTAAGTTATAAAAAATATCCCAAGCTTTGAACATCTCATGAAGCACTGTTTAATCCAGTATCCAAAAATGGCAAGAGTATAGCACAACTGCAGACCTATCAAGACATGGCCATCCACCTAAATTGACAGACCGGGCAAGGAAAGCATTAATCAGAGAAACAGCCAAGATAATTCTGGAGGAGCTGCAAATACTCCACAGTTCAGGTGGGAGACTCTGTCCAGAGGGCAACTATTAGTCGTACACTCCACAAATCAGGCCTTTATGGAAGAGTGGCAAGAAGAAAGTCATTGTGGAAAGAAAACCATAAGAAGTCCCATTTGCAGTTTGCTACAGGCCATGTGGGGGACACAGCAAACATGCAGAAGAAGGTGCTCTGTAAATGCAAAATGCTATGTGTGATGGAAAACTAACAGTGCATAACACCCTGAACACACCACCCCTGCTGTGAAACATGGTGCTGGCAGCATCATGCTGTGGGGCTGCTTTTCTTCAACAGGGACAGGGAAGCTGGTTCGAGTTGTTGGGATAATGCATGGAGCCAAACAGTGGACAATCTTAGAAGAAAATCTGTTAGTCTACAAAAGACTTGAGACTGGGGCAGAGGTTCACCTCCTAGCGGGACAACAACTCTAAACATACAGCCAGAGCTACAATGGAATGATTTAGATAAAGCATATTCATGTGTTTGAATGGCCTGAAATTTGGAGATAAAGTCGGAGAAGCAAGGCTGAGATGGTTTGGACAGGTTCAGAGGAAGGATAATGGATATACTGGACAAAGGATGTTGAAGATGGAGCTGCCAGGCAGGTGGAGAAGCAGAAGACCACAGAGAAGATTCATGGATGTAGTGAAGGAATACATACAGAGGGTTGGTGTGAGGGAAAAGGATGCAAGGGACAGGGTGAGATGGAGGGAGATGATGGCAACCCCTAATGGGAGCAGCCGAAAGAAGATGTGTTAAATTGGTCCAGTCAAAGTCCAGACCTAAATCCAGCTGAGAATCTGTTGCAAGACTTAAAAATTTCTGTTCACAGACGCTCTCCATCCAAACTGACTGAGCTTGAGCTATTTTGCAAAGAAGAATGGGCAAAAATTCCAGCCTCTAGATGTGCAAAACTGGTAGAGACACACTCAAAAAGACTTGTAGTTGTAATTGCAGCGAAATGTGGTTCTACAAAGTAATGACTCAGGGGGGCTGAATATATACGCATGCCACACTTTTCAGATTTTTATTTGTAAAGAAATTTGAAAACCATGAATCATTTCATTCCACCTCCATTTACATTTGTGGTTGTAATATGACAAAATGTGGAAAAGTTCAAGGGGTATGAATACTTTCACAAAGCACTGTAGGTAGCACAAAAACAACAAGAAAGAAACAGATGACTGTTTATTGAAAGTATTTCATACTTTGCACCACTAAAACCAAATACTTTAGTACTTTGAAATGTTATGGCGACTTATGTTATAATGACTTCATTCTTAATACATTAACATTTCTATGCTGTACAAATATACTGTTCTTCATTTCATTGTTTAATAATTAGTGGCTTTGTAGCTCAATTATATTTTCTGCCTTTGTGTTTGTGTGCTCCTCTGTCAGGTTCTAAGCCCAAAGCCTCAGATGCCAACTTTGATGATCTGCTGTCTGGTCAGGGCTTTGCAGGGACCAAAGAGAAGAAAGGGCCCAGGACTATAGCAGAGATGAGGAAGGAGGAGATGGCCAGAGAGATGGACCCTGAGAAACTAAAGGCATGGACTGTTATTCTGAAACTTATGAAGCTGAACTAATGAGTTTTGTGACATTATGTCTGGGCATATAGCTGAACAGAAGCAGTTCAGTGATTCTCAAAAGTAGGATAATGTACTCAAAAACCTTTGGCTGTAAAATCTTTTATGTTTATTCCAGAATTAATGAAGTGACCAGTGTAGGTCTCCCATGACCAAACTTTGGCTCATCTAATTACTCCTTTAAAAGCTTTTTATCAGAACCATTGGGTGCATTTATGCTAATAATTGTTTCAAATCTGGTCCTCATTGGCTATTGGCTCCCCATCTTTGCCTCCCTCTTCTGTGCCCTAGATTCTGGACTGGATTGAGGGGAAGGAGCGTAACATCCGTGCCCTGCTGTCGACCATGCACACTGTGCTTTGGGAGGGGGAGACGCGTTGGAAGCCTGTGGGCATGGCTGACCTGGTTACTCCAGAGCAGGTCAAGAAGGTCTACCGCAAAGCAGTCCTGGTTGTTCACCCAGATAAGGTGAGACAATATTGTCTGTTGAACTGGGGTCTTTATCTTTTCTCTTTGCATACAGTAAAAGAATATGGTATACAGACCTTTCCGACACTGTGTCTAAGCCAGTGACTGTAGAAAACAGATGACCTTATGGCTTCCCAAAAAGTGAAACCAAAATGTCTCTATTGCCCCCTGCTGTCTGGCTGCAGTATAGGTTCTAAGTTTAGCCCCGTCCATGTTATTGAATGGGATGAGGTCAAGCTAAAACACAAAAGTTCTCCTCAGTTAATTTTTTCCAAAAATAGTTGGTGCAAGTAGTTCTTATCATTCTGAGTTGGATTCAAAGGTTCACCTTTCTCATAATTTTGTTTTGAATTACTCAGTTGACGCTGTAAAATTGGAGCGTAACATCATGATTGGCAGTGCTGACTGCCAATCTGGCGCAAGTCCGTTTGGGGGTGTGGTCTGTGTCATGTCCCATAGGGTGCGTGGGTGGAAGTTAGATATGGCTTCTTCACCCCAAAATCACTGCTGCACAGACTGGCTCCAAAATTGCAAGAAGGCGGCTTCCATAAACAGGAAATTTTGCCATGTCATCCATGTTTTCTGCATTCATTTCTCTAAGCTCTGTGTAAGAAGAATTTAAAGCTCTTTTGTTTCTTAAAGTATCTATAATCTTCCTCTTTCACTTTCTTTTCCTTACATCAGGCCCTTGAGCAATTATTGAGTTGGTGTGGCCACTATTTTGATGCAAAATAATATTATTATTGTCATTATTTGGCTGGTTATACTCTGCAGATATAGACCAAGAGACTAAACGGTTATTTGGTATGTTAAGTTTAGCAGCATGGAAATCTATTAGCAAACGGTGGATGAATTCTTCATCACCAAACTTGGATGACTGGTACAACCTTACATATTCAATATTTGTTATGGAACGAATTACATTTCATAAAAGCCTTCAAGTGGACAAGTTTGATAAAATGTGGGGGAAATGGAGAACATATATCTCATCTAGAAGGTCAGAATATGTATGATCCTCTGTTTTACAGGTAAATGCAGTGGTAGTAGGAATTTAATTACAATACTACTGGGTGTACACCCTCTGTTTTTTTTTGGTTTTGTTTTTTTTTCTTGTTTCATTTTGTTTTCTTTTTTTTCCTTTTTTTTTTCTTGTCCATATTATTGTATATTGTTTTCTGTATTAAAAAAACAAATTCTCTCTTAAATTCTCTCGCAAAATAATATTAAAATTAAAAATCTGATTACAAAAAATGACTATTATTAATATTACATTTTTCTGACAATACCTCAAATTTCGAGGTATAATCTGAAAAAAGTTCCTCACAAACCTACTATTTCAAGGAATTCGTTCTAGGAAACATTCTAGGAAACAGCATATTTTTAGTCAATTTTTAAAAGATTCCTTACTGTTTTCACTCTTAACACTCTGTATCTTTGTGAAAAGCCAGTAGCTGTTTCTGGTCGAAATAATCCTTAATAAATCCACTCTGTATTATCTCCCAGCATCATAGTGCGGACAGACTAGTTTTAGTTGGCAAATATAGTAAAGTTCTTAGCAGCTGAAGGCTAGATATTTCCTTGGGGAAACAGAACTAATAAGGGACCAAACATTGCATTTGCATTCATAAGATGGATACAACACAGAATACAAGTTTTATTCCTAAGCAGTGTGTCTTGTTTTGTATGTGGAGAGGGCTGTAAGAGTGTGAGTTGATCATTGCTGTCATAACATAAATGGCATTGGCACAAATGTCATGTTTTGATCTGAAAACCTTTTTAACTGAGCCACGGGATGTTAGGGGAGTAAATGGTAAATGGACTGGTTCTTATATAGTGCTTTCTACACTGAGCACTCAAAGTACATTTTACTACAAGACTCATTCACCCATGCACGCATACATTCATACAGTGCTTTATTGTATAGCTTTACTCATTGGAAGACAGCCCACTCTACCTCCTGAGCCACAGTCACCCCACAGCACAGATGCAAGAAAAATGTAGTGATCTCCCATGTAAAATGACCAGTTTTGCATATATTTCTATATTATCTAAACAAGCAAGTTGTTAAGATAATATATAAACACATGTAAACAAAAGTATTGGGCAACACCTCTTAATCGTTGAATTCAGGGCTTTCTTTCAGTCCCATTGCTAGAGGCGTATAAAAGCAAGCACCTAGCCATGCAGTCTGCCTTTACAAACATTTCTGAAAGAATGACCCATTATAAAGAGCTCACTAAACTGGAGAGTGGCACTGTAATAGGATGCCACCATTACAAATAAGATGAAATTTCTTCCCTCCTAGATATTCCAAGATCAGCTATAAGTGGTATTATTGCCAAGTGGAAGCATTTAGCAGTCACAGCAACTCAACCAAAAATGTGGCACACCACATAAAGTTACAGAGTGGGGTCCCTGACTGTTGAGGCGCACAGTGCGCGATAGCTGCCAGTGATCTGCTGAATCAGTAACTGCAGAGTTCTAAACATCCTCTTGTATTAACATCAGAACTAAAAATGTGCATCGGGAGCATGGGTTTCCATGGCTGAGCAGCTGCATGCAAGCTTTATTTCCCCAAACACAGTGTCAAGCCTTAGATGGAGTGGGATAAAGCACACCACCACTGGACTCTGGAGGAATGGAAATGTGTTCTGTGGAGTAATGAATTGCACATCTGTATCTGACAGTCTGATGGGTGATTCTGGGTTTAGTGAATACCAGGGAAGTGTTACCTTTCTGATTGCATTGTGCCAACTGTAAATTTTGGTGGAGGAGGGATAATGCTATAGGGTTATTTTTCTGGGGTTGGCCTGAGCTCCTTAGTTGTAGTGAAGGTAAATCTTAATGTTTCAGTTTACTATGACACTATGGACAGTTTGATACTTCCAACTTTGTAGAAACAGTTTGTGGAAGGCCTTTTCTGTTCTAGCATGACTGTGGACTGGGGCACAAAACAAGGTTCATTAAAACATGGTTGGACGAGTTTGGTGTGGAAGAACTTACCGGTCTGAGCTTTGAGATGAACTAGAATGAAGATTATGCGCCAGGGCCTCTCATCCAACATCAGTCACAAATGATCACAAATAGTTTTCTGGATTAATGGGCAAAAATTCCCACAGACACAATCCAAAATGTTGTAGAAAGAGCGTAAACTGTTATAGCTACAAAGGGGGGAGGGCCAACCCAATATTAATTCCTACGGATGTCATAAAAACTCCTGTAGGAATAATGTGTAGGTGAGCCTATACTTTTGTCCATATAGAGTATATTAAGTCATATTGATCAGTAACATTTTTGCATGTGATATAAAGAAAATGATTAAAAAGAAGTAATATAATTTGTACTTGAACAATATAAAGACTCAAAATGATCAAAAAGAAGGTCCAAGCCAATAAAATAAATGTCAGTAACAGCATCATAAAGATGATGACTTATATCACAAATTGAAGCATTATTTAGTCAGACTTGGGTGCAGTATTCAGAACAATTTACTGCACAGGTTCTTCTCAAAAAGGAAAAACAAAACTGCTCATTTTTATGAATTTAGACTTCTAATAGTGGTGATTCTACTTGAGCTAAGCATGAGATTTTTCAGTTTCAGTGGCTATAATTCTATTGAGTTAAACCTCACAAAAAGGAAGAAAGCAAACCAGGTACAACCTAAAAGGTGACTGATGATGCGTTACAAAGTTATCTGAAACTATACATTGTACACAGTGAGGAGGATTGTTTGGCAGAGAGTGACTCAGAGCCAGGACAGTATATGCCAAGCTGCAGCTTTCTTGTAATCCAGTCTGAAGACATGGCTGTAGAGCAGCTAGCAGTATGGTGAAGTGAAGCATTAAGGCAGGCCTGTCCCCCTGCAGTAAAACACTGCAGCGGTGCAGATTCTAGAGATTTTGTTCATTGTCTTATTATCTTCATTTTGCCCTCATTTTACACTGGGGACAGTCAGGGTGAGGGAATACAATAGAGAGGGGAGTATACATCAGGTGGCATGTTAGCATCAGGAGATGCAGGACTAGGCATTTCTGTTAGAGGAGAACCAAGTAAGATTCTATAAATCCTTGCTCTGGAAGCCTCAGGTAGGCTGCTTTGTCAAGCATGAGGTGAACATGAGCAGCAAAATGCAACTTTCTTGTCAGGAATGAAAAATCTTGGCTTAGAAATAAAACTTTATCAGATATCAATGTAGAATTCCCTTTTACAATAAGTTGTTTTGACCACACCCTCTCTGAGTTGTATATCTCTTTCCAAGTGTGTTGATGTTATATGTCATTATGTTTTTTAGTCCACCACAGCATTACAATGAATAAACACTACAGTACACAAGATGTGAAATGGGGCTGCATTGCTCTGTCTTAGTTGAATGCGGACAAGTCTTAGCTTTTACGATTTCTGGCTAAAGTCCAGTCAAAGCAAGTTTTTATTCCAACTAGGTATTTGCCAGAGGCAAACTGGAAATCCCAAAGGTGCGCCATGTCTGAAACTGGGTTTTGGTGTGGGTTTAACCATTGCATGTTTTCTCTTCTTCCTTTACAGGCAACAGGACAACCGTATGAACAATATGCCAAGATGATTTTCATGGAACTAAATGACGCCTGGTCAGAATTTGAGAGCCAAGGACAAAAACCTCTCTACTGAATGCATAGTGAGATGATGTGAGCGAGGAGATGATGTCACTACTGATTTTGTCATCCAATCCTTAAAGTGTTACCACCTCTGATCCACATACTGCACCCACAGCCACACCCTACAACATCTGCCTTTATACCCATGCTTTGAATCATGTTTCTCTCCTTGCCACACAAACTCAGAACTTCAAAGATGGCAGACTATAGAACAGCGTCCTGTGCCCAGACTTTACATTTAAATGAACAGCTGACTCTCTGTAGCTCTAATATGGATACTGTCTGTATGTGATGCAACACTTCCCTCTGTTGTTGCGAGTCCTCAGCCCCAAACCAACCCATTCAACAAAATCACTGGGATGTCAAGGAGACAGTTCTAAAGAGAGTAAGAAATGAGACTCTTGCAAGTTGAGAGGGAAAGCAACACCAGGGAATAAACTGAGCAAGCATTTCTCAGAGTGCTCTGCATGAGAGCCTCATAGGGCCAGAAACTCTATAAGGCAGAACAAGCATTTAACAGCATTCAAGCCATTTCTGAAGTACATTTTGTGTTGTACTGTGAGTGAACATTGAATGCAAGTTCAATTCTGTCATATCAAATCCACAATTTTTCTTGAAATTGAACGTTCCTAGAAATAAGAAATAAAACAGCATCAAGTAACTGTACCTTTAAGTTAAAATAGGCTGTTTGGAGACACAGATTTGCAGTTACCAGTCTAGTTAGGAATGTGATTGGAGCAGAATAAAAGCAAGTTAAAAATTCTGGGTTTGTCAAAAACTGTGATTACAGGCTGACTTTTATTTTATTCAGCTTCAAATTTTCCTGACTTAACATATGGCCAATGTAACAAAATGGCATTATTCTGAAGGAGACTTACTAAAAACTGGTGTGTCCAATATACTAAAGCCTTGTGTGTCTCCACAGTGAACTGGGGATTGTATATTTTAGTATTAGTACATCAACAGCTCCTTACATGAAGCACATTGAAGCCTCATGAATACTCACTCATACAGTAGTATTTTTGCTTGGTATCTCTGTGAAAGCACAAACTGACAAATTTAATCAGTGAAGCATTGAAGGAAAGCAATCCATATATTTTGTCAGATCATTTTGTTCATCTCAAAACTGTTGGTTAAAATGAACTGTGTATGTGATCTGTGAATGAGAAAAAGTTCAGGACTTTGAGGACATTCTGTTAAACTATGTTTTGTATATGAAGACTTCTATAGCCTATAAAATACGCTTTTAAGCCAAAACATTAAAACCTCTGACAGGTAAAGAGAATCACATTGCAATGCAACATTTTGCTGGGAGATCTTATGGCAGTGGTTCTCAAGATTTTTCTACCATGCCCCACTTCAGAAGCCACAAAAGTTCACGTCCCACACCCACTTAAAATATTAAAGGATCCATGTTGAGTTTTTCTTAAATTAAGGTGCATATTATCAGTGATAGCATCAGCAAACGGTTGCTTGCTTCTTTTTCATGTAAAAATCATATCTGTCCACTTAAGTTTCACTTTGTAATTTTGACCTGGTTGTTCACCAGTGGGGCCCACCCCGCTGTTTGACAACCGCTGTCTTGGGGAACTGTGTGAATGTGACACCCATAACATCACACCCAGCCTCCAGACACCCCAGATCCCAATCTGATCACGCATCTAATGGATGCACTCTAACAAGCCTCTCCACACAACCCAGAGGACTCAGAATATCTCCTGCCAACATCCCAGTGCCAGATACCTCACCCCCCTCCCCCAGAGGTCTTGTGTCCATGCCCTGATGGGTCAGAGAGAAAATAGACAAGTGGGTTTTAATGTTGTGACTAGATGTTGTATTTTCCAAAGTACAGAAATGACACTTTTCTTAAAGACTTACTAACTGCAATGCAATAAGAGTTCTGGCTTGATTTTCCAGCCATGCTTCTTTCTGTCTTGCTTTACTGTATATCGCTGTTTCATATCATGCTAATTACACCTACACACAATAACAAAGTTTCATCAAAACAATGATATTTAACAGTTCCACCACAGTTTACTTTTGACTACTTTATTTATTATGTTTACTTTTATGATACATTTCTTGTGACTCTTATTTATAATCAGCCTAAAAGATTGGGGTTGGCACCATTTTTTATATGAGCAGTAAGGTACAGCCATTAGAGTAAATTAGATTAAGTTAGAGTAAGTTTTCAGTCGATGTACATGCTGCAGACATTGTCTGTCCTGCATTTGGTCCCCTTTTTTGGGCAAGTTACTCATGACACCAATTCTTTGTATCAAAAGTATTTCATATTCCTAGTGTAAAGCTGGGCAAATGACAAAATATGCAATAACTAAACAAGTATATATGACGACAATTATCAGTTTCTTTTAGGGCTATGAGGTTCTCACAGGACACTATATCATCAGCTTAAACCATTTTTCCCTGCTGTTTGGTACTTACACAAATTGAACAAAACTTACCCTCTCATGTTTGTGAATGGTTTACATTCTTTACACTGCTAACTGGCTCTGAATTGTGCGAGTTCAAACATGAGACACTTGTTGTCTTTTCCTTTCTCTGGAATTCATTCTTCTGGTTTGTTCACGTGCATTAAGGATGTTGACTGAATTCTGACCAGCGTACCGAAAGAGTGTGACAACTTTAAGGCATTATTTCATCAGCTGGTTAAGGACTCAGAATCGATCACAAAACAGGAGAAATGTGTCTTGACTGAAATGGGTCTCAGGCTGACAATACTGAACACTGATCTGGAGGCGACTGCTTTTCTTTGTCGACTTACAAGATATGGGAAATGTGTAGTTTGTGTCTATGCTCTATTTACACTGAGGACCTTTATGTGAAATAACCCTCGTAGGCTCTCTCGCTGACTGAATCTGCAATCTTACAGCTATGTTAAAAAGCTAGCCTCTATATTGTAGTCAGTGGATGTGTGTTGTTTGAAGTTGTGGTATGTATGGAAGTGATCAGATTTGGATACAGAGTAACTGTAAGTTATGTGTTTGCCTGTCTGCTGTTCCTATATTACTAAATTGTGTAAAGATTCTGTTCATGTGTTCCAGTTTGGTTTACCGTTACAGGATGTACATAATGATCAAGTGCAGTGCACAGAAATAAACAGTAAACAGAAGCCGGAGTGGGGCGAGCTGCATTCCTCAGGTTTTATGTGTCACTTGGCTCTTCTCCTTTTGAACACTTGAGGGCAGCAGCATACAATGCATGAACTACATTGTCCTCTGAAGTGATGTGCATATTGGAAAATATCACATCTTCTTTTAGTTGCTACTGTTAGGGGTAATTATTATATTATATACTTTAGTAAAATTACCACTACCCCGCTGCTAGCAAATACCCTTAAAAGCACATGTAAGTAAAACAGTAGCTCTCTCAAATAAATATAGTAAAACTACTTTTTCTGTAGAAAAATCCCCTCTCTGACTAATTTAGTTTATTTAACCTTATGAGACTGCCATTGATAGATCAGTGCTTAAGTAAAATTTTGGTATTTTATTATTTTAGATGGCCTATGAGTAATTGTTTTGACTAATTTTAACTTTATCTATATTATAGCAGTTTGGTTCTCAACCTTTGGGTCAAGTTCCACTAAGTGACAATGGATTTTTTTTAGTTTAGTGTGAATTTTTCTGTAAAAAAAAAAAAAAGAATACAACTGGATAACTGGACGATTACCTCTATGGTCCTTAAATTTTTTTTTTCAGTGGGACCATCTGAGAGATGTGGCGTGAAAAGTCAATTTTGTGGATTTGCTTACATGTCATAAACATCTAAAATCTAAAAACAGGCTCCTCTTGAGTCACCCCACATTTCTTTATACACTGCTCAAAAAAATTAAAGGAACACTTTAAAAACACATCAGATCTCAATGGGGACAAAAAAAAAGTCATGCTGGACATCTGTACTGATATGCCACATGAGGCTGGGCATTGTCATGCACCAGGAGGAACCCAGGACCCACCGTACCAGAATAGGGTCTGACAGTGGGTCCAAGGATTTTATCCCAGTACCTAATGGCAATCAGGGTGCTGTTGCTTAGCTTGTAAAGGTCTGTGCATCTCTCCCTGGATATGCCTCCCCAGACCATCATCGACCCACCACCAAAGCAGTCATGCTGAACGATGTTATAGGCAGCATAACTTTCTCCCTGGCTTCTTCAGACCTTTTCACATCAGTCACATGTGCTCAGGGTGAACCTGTTCTCATCTGTGAAAAGTACAGTGCACCTGTAACAGACCAGCCAAATCTGGTATCCTATGGCAAATGCCAGTCAAGCTCCACAGTGCTGGGCAGTGAGCACAGGGCCCACTAGAAGACGTCGGTCCCTCGGGCCACCCACGTGAAGTCTGTTTCAGATTGTTTGGTTAGAGACATTCACACCAGTAGCTTGCTGAAGGTATTTTTTTTAGGGTTCTGGCAATGCTGATCCTGTTCCTCCTTGCACTAAGGAGGTTCTGCACAGCATGGCACGTATTGATGTGCCATCCTGAAGGAGTTAGACTACCTGTACAACCAGGTAGTACCAGTAGTGACACCGACCCTAGCCAAATGTAAAACTAGTAAAAAACAGTCAGAAAAAATGAAGAGAAAGTCAGCGGCCTCCACCTGTAAAACCATTCCTGTTTTGGGGTCATCTCATTTTTGCTCCTCTAGCGCACCTGTTGTTGATTTCATTAACACCAAAGCAGCTAAAACTGATTATCAACCCCCTCTGCTACTTAACTGACTAGAACAATGTCCCAGAAGTTTAACAGACTTGATGCAATACTCTGATTAAAAAATGTTCTTTTAATTTTTTGGAGCAGTGTGTTTTGCTTCCAAGCCCAGACTTTCTTGTTATTTTTTAACCCTTTCATGCATGGTAGTCCCTAGTGGAAAGCTATTTAAAAGCCATTTTCTTTAAAATGCATGTGTTTTGTTGCTAGATCAGTCCCTTGACCATCTAAAGTGTAATATTTTTATTTGTTTAAATTTTTTTTGTTTGTTGAAACATTTAACACTGACTTGTGAATCATTCAAGCATAAAAAGGCACCTAACACTAGGGATGAACCAGTGTTGTGTCAACACATAACAAACAACTTAGCAAAGAAACAATTTTAAATTGTATCTTTAGGCACCTTGTTACTAACAGCCTCTTGCAAATACACATAATTTCTCCCATGTCATCTACAAAAAATGACAAATACAACACAGTTTGATGGGCATAAAATAGTATTTTTGCACCAACAAGATGATTTGCGAAAAACTGTTAGCTGAAAACTTGGCACATCTCAGCATGGTGTGCAGTACATCCTTAAAAAAATCTGAGTAGACAGTAAAAGTGGAGGACAAAAGAAGTGGCAGGTCTAAAAACTATCTACAGCAGATGAACAGTATCTGAAAGTCATGTCCTTAAGAAATATGGAGGAATCCAACAGAGACCTGATACAGGACACAAGAGACACATCTGACCCTTCAGTTGATCCATCTACTGGTCACCAAAACCTCATCAGAAATGGTCTCAGTGGAAGGGTGACTGTCAAGAAGCTGTTCTTGAGAAAGGAAAACGGGGAGGTATGTCAAATTAAACAAGAACTGGACTGAAAACTAATGGCAACAGGTCTTCCAGAGTGTTATGTTTATTGTTGATGTTTCAATAAATTGTTGCACTTAGTTCCCGTTTTCCCTGGAAAATATAAAGAAATTAGGGGTGGCTCAAGACTTTTGCACAATACTGTAATTTTCTCATGAAAGAAAACTTGTCAGAGTAAAAAGTGCAAAAAAAAAAGTGTAAAGAAATGATAATGAAAATGATATGTACAATACAGCACTGGATTAAGTGTGTTCTCCACTCTGTGTGGTTTTGCAAGAATATTAAATACTGAAAAATGTGTCCTGTAATGTAAACATTTTTATGTCTGACACTTAAAAAAAGTTTTTTCCTAAACACAGAGAGCTACTCTGACAGCAACTTCTTCATATAAAGTTATGCTTTTGTTTCTGTCTATTAAAAAAGATAAGATCACTGTCAACTTGTTTGCAGTGCAGGACTTCTGCTCTCTTAGTGAGCTATGTCAATATACTCTGCATTACAATGCTGCTGTTCACTACTAGTGTTTCATCTTCTCCTTTGTTACCAGCTGGGCCTGGTACGTCCCCCTTGGGGCCCAGTTTCGGGAAAAACATGATTGCCTTGCCAGTGTTAGACTATCCAGAAGGAAATTTAGGGTAATTGAAAATACCCCCCAATCAGTGATTCATTGTAAAACAAGGTTACTGCTGGGTTTTTCAGTTTTTCCTTCCTCCAACTTGCTTTGCTGACAGTGCTGACGCACTTCCTGAGAGGATTCTGTGCTGATGGATGTTTACTATTAGCACAGGCTGATGTTTTATTTTTTCACTCACAAGTCTTGTCTGGGGTTCAAGTTGTTAGACACACAGTTTCAGATGACAGCTTTACACATGGGCACATGTATGAAATTAAGTGTGGGCAAGCATGTTCAGGGATATTACCACTAAGGATCAATGTGATCAGCATTTATTTAATGCATAAGAAATTATTACTACAACCATATGAGTTGCTTTGTTACATTATAGCTGAAAGGCTTTTTGAAATCTAATCTATCTGCCATATTTCTACAATATAGTTGAAGTGCTCCTGATGGTGAATCAGGAAGTTCAGAGTGTTAGTAAAGAGGAAGTGAGGGCAGGAATGAAGAGGATGAAGAGTGGAAAGGCACTTGGTCCTGATGACATACCTGTGGAGGTATGGAGATGTCTAGGCGAGAGGGCAGTGGACTTTTTAACCAGATTGTTTAACACAATCTTGGAGAATGAGAGAGTGCCTGAGGAATGGAGAAGAAGTGCACTGGTACCAATCTTCAAGAATAAGGGTGATGTTCAGAGCTGTAGTAACTACAGAGGGATCAAGTTGATGAGCCATACCATGAAGATATGGGAGAGGGTTGTTGAAGCCAGACTAAGAAGAGAGGTGACCATCAGTGAGCAGCAGTATGGCTTCATGCCGAGAAAAAGTACAACAGATGCAATGTTTGCTTTGAGAGTGTTGATGGAGA
>VUQH01060840.1:0-14042 GCA_015106775.1 Etroplus canarensis | reverse complement strand
TAGTAGAACATTTTGATTCCACCTCCGATGTTCCTGGCCTTGCTTCCCCTCCACCTGGTTTCTTGCACACACAATATATCTACCTTCCTTCTCTCCATCATATCAGCAGCTCTCTCCCTTTACCAGTCATAGTCCCTACATTTAAAGTCCCCACTCTCACCTCCACCCTCCTACCTTTCCTTCTCTCTCTCTGCCTCCTAACACACTTTCCCCCTCTCCCCCTCCTTGGTCTTCGGCCAACAGTAGCATAGTTTCCACCGGCACCCTGTTGGCTAACGGCACCGGAGGCGGTCGTTGTTAACCCCGGCCGCAACCAATCCGGTATGGAAGTCGTGTTATGAATCCGCATATTTGATTTGGCAAAGTTTTTACACCGGATGCCCTTCCTGACGCAACCCTCACCATTTACCCGGGCTTGGCACCGGCACTAGGACTACACTGGCTTGTGGGCCCCTGTGGCTGGTTTGACCAAGCTCTGGTAATCAGGATAAGCAGTCACATAAAGGCTGTTATCAGCTTGATAAATCAACCCAGAGCTTATCATTATAACTTCTTGGGAGTTTACACAAAAGGTGTTGTGGTTTTTAAAAGGACCCAGATACCACAAGTCACAGAGCGTTTAACCAATTTATCATTTATTTTAATTTATAAAAGGCAGGTGTGTAGGTATGAGTTGAAGGATGTTACCGAGAGCACGCAGGCAGGCATGTCCAGATCTAATGGGTGGTTCCGGGGGGATAGGTCCAGTCCTTCCTGGGAAGCTCCTGGGGGTGGCTTGATGCACATAATGAAGCGTAACCGGAAAAGAGGACGAGAGGGCAGGATGAGAACATGAAAAAGAAGTCATCAAAATACTTTAGATGCCTGACATTACCGCTGTTGGTAGGTAAACAATCTGGCGAGGATGTTGGCGAAGAACCAGAATTGGTGGAGATGGAATGCAGGTGTGTGTCAGCCACAGGTGGAGATGATGGGCCCCTAGGAAGGACCAATCCAAGGAGGAACCAGGATGCCACAAGGGAGGGGCAGCAGCCCAGACCATGACATCATAAACACAGGCAAGTCTACTGGCAGGAGACTGACTTATTTTAAGAAGGAAACTAAAATTAAGATATTGGAAAAACATGAAGAGGTTTAACACAGAATACAGGCTGAGATCAACGCAGCTGCTGCAGATGAAATAGATGTATGCATGCCTGCAACAGGAAAAGCTCATTATAATAGTATAGTATTAAAAGCATGGTATGAATACGTGTCTGCTTCAAACGCTGGAAAAGATCTGCTATATTAATAAAGTTCAGACTACCTGAAGCCAGGAAGAAAGGTTGGCCAAAATGCTGATTGTGCAAGCTGATAGAGTATCACAGCACTAAGACATAGAAGAATCTTACAGATCATGAGTGTTTATCCATTTAAATTTAATGTATATGACAATTTTAGTTTTTGTTCTTTCAGCTGCAGCCCCATGGTGTTTAATGTAGTTACCAAGGAAGATAAAAACAGAATCCAATCATACTATGTGCAAATTTGATTCAAGGGGCACGAGTATAAATAGGCACCCTCTTTTAGGATCGTATATTAATGTGTATAGAACAATCGAATTGTTGTAAAACTGTTTGCAGCTAACAAAGAAAAAATCAGTCAAGGAATAAAGTCGACCTTTCTACTATCCACACACAGAGGTCCAAGTCTGGTCTGAGGGATTTTGGGGACTGGTGATGCTATTTTCTGGAGAACTGATTGGTCAGTAGGCAGTAAATTTATACCTGTTGTTCTCTAATCTAGAACTTACGCTGCTGTGGTGTGGACAGGATGTACCGTATGACAAACCATATAATTTGTTATATAATACCACTGAAAATGCTTCAGAAGGCACCAGCAGCACAAGTTCAGTGACTTTAGTTAGCAGCGTTGAGGCCCAACAAACACTGATTCAAAAGAGCATCAAGTCAGGAAACCTGTCAGTTATGCAGTTACATCCTTAACTCCAGTAGGGGCATGGTGGCCGAATTGTTCTTTTTTTTTTTCTTTTTGCATGCATTTTCATGCTGTACCCTTGGTAATTTTAACCCAGGGAGTCTGTAGCCATTGACTTGCCTTTGGAGCCAGCCTCAAGTGGCCACTAGAAGAAGCGCAGTGTTGGCTTCATTTTTTGATTCTCCATGTTGCTGCTTGGTGCATACGTGTCTGCTGCCTGCAGTCAGCAATAGAGCTGCTTCATAACAGTGCTGCTAAGGACAATTTCAAACGATCACCAAAGTCATCACCGTTCACCTTCTGGGGACCATGAATGCCTGTACCAAAACTCAAAGCAGTTCATCCAGTAGCTGTCGAAATATTTAAGTCCGGACCAAAAAGATGACCATATCTATCGTGTAGCAGTAGAGATATTTTAATGCCTAAATTAAATTCTGAATGAGCTGTGAAAAGCTTCAAATATCCATCTTGGGGTGAGCAGTGGGATCAAAGGACTGGGGTGAGGCTCCTCAAAGCATTTCAGCTGTTTGAACTGATCTTGATCAGTTTATCAGTCTGAAACAACAATAGAAATACCTGTTCTGTATACACTGTTATCTACCCTTACAAATACCTCTGCGGAAAAACAAAAGGAAATTAACTCTCAGCAGTACAGTAAAAAACTGTGTTCAGTGTCCTACCAGACATGCACGCCCACTGCTCTGCTCTCAATGAGCCAGACCCTCAGTAGTGTCTTCTATCAGTTTCCAGCGTTTTCATGTTGCTGTATCATATTATATCCAATTTTCATATTAGCTCATAGTTTCCTTTTTATTGAGCCATTTAAGACATCTCACCAAGGGCATGATAACAATATCATTTCTGCACAGGATGTGTTAATTTTATTATAAATTTATGACAGTCTCACACATGCAGTAAGAGACAAGAAAAGCTTGTGTTGCCATCCACTCAGCACTCACCTCACGACGTAAATACTGCAGCTCTGTCAGTGAAAGCTGAGCCACCAGCCTTCACAATGAAGGTACCCAAGTCTTACTGGCATTGTTTTTATATTGTGTGACTCAAATCCCACTTGGGTTGCCAATTATAATAGTAATGATCTGATGATGGGTTATTGGCCCCAGCGGGGAGGTTCTCTGTCTCTTTGCCAACTCTTCAGAGAAGTACGAGTTTAGGATGCAGTGTGTTGCTGAAGGACACTTCAGCAGGTCTTATTGATTGCTAATAACAGAGTCCGAATCCAGGTCTTCAAAATGACTGGGCTCCCTGCTTATTCAACTAACCTGCCGCTTTTCATTTGGTGCGGTGCTTAGATTAAAGATATTAGAAGCATGTGAGGGAGTGAGAGCGCTGGTGTTCGGAACTAGCTAATATATTAAATTAAAAACAGAATATGTTTACTCACACTTTTAATTCAGTAATATGGCGTGCAAACAGCAAGGTTGCTCTAACCCTAAGCAGGTGAGGGAAAGACACGGTAAACTTACCACATAATAAATTGATATTAACCTATATAAGGAGTAACACAGGAGATGTATTTGATCCCAATAGTAGTTTAGAGTGAGATGCTGCCATGAATGTGGAGGAAATACTTGCAACATGTGGACAAAAAGTTTGGGCCAACACCCCCCCAAAAAATTCAAATAAATACACGGCATAAGTATAAGGCCATTAAAACATCTATTTGTTTGTACAATATAACCATTAAAAATGACACATTTAGCATTTTTTCTCTTTAAATTCAAATTTTTTAGTGTTCATAGAGGCTAATGCATGCCACAATACTGACTGTAGAACTATATTATATTATATTAAAAGTACTAGGCCACCCACACCTTACCCCTCCTGAGCTTTTATGATATCACATTCTAAACTCCCAGTCATTAACATGGAGTTGGTCCCCCTGCCCTTTTGCAGCTATAACAGCTTCCAGTCTTCTGGGAAGATTTTCAACAAGATTTTAAAGTGTCAGTGGGAATTTTTACCCATTCATCTAGATGAGTTTTTGTGAGGTCAGACAGTAGTGCTGGATGAGAAGGCCTGGCTCACAGTTTCCATTTTAGTTCATCCCAAAGGTGTTTGATGGGGTTTAGGTCAGGGTCCTGTGTGGGCCAGTCAAGTTATTCCACATCAAATCCATTCCGTTATGCCTTTATGGACAGCACAGCCATGTTAGAAGAGAAAAAGGCCTTCCCCAAACTGTTACCACAAAGTTGGAAGCATTGAAATGTCTAAAATACCTTGGTAAATTGAAGCATTAAGAGTTCCCTCTACTGGAACTAAAGGGCCCAGGCCAATCCCAGACAAAACTCATGGCATTACCTTCGTCCACCAAACTTTACAGTTGGCAGCAGAAGAAATGGATGGATAGATGACTGGATGAACAATGCAGTCAAGCAGTTGATGTTCTCCTGGCATTTCCCAAACCCGGACTTGTCCATGTGACTACCAGATAAAGAAGTGTGATTCGCCACACCACGGAACATGTTCCCCACTGCTCCAGAGTCCAGTGTCGGTGTGCTTCACACCACTCTATCCGACACTTGGTAGTGTGCTTGGTGATCAGAATCAAAATCAGGTTCAGAATCCATTAATTATGTTAGGGGGGGAAATTGCTTAATCTCAGGGGAGAAATTGCTTGTATTGATGTAAAGCTTACGTGCAGCTGCTTGACCATGGAAACCATTCCATGAAGCTCCTGGTGCCAATTTTTCTATTAATGCCAGAGGAGATTTGGAACTCTGCAGTTACTGAGTCAGCAGAGTGGTTCCTAAACACTTCCACTTTGCAATACTACTACTTACAGCTGATCATAGACTATCTAGAAGGAAAGAAATTTCTCAATGTGACTTATTGCAACAGTGCTATCCAATTACAGTGTCATGCTCAAATTCATTGAGCCCTTTATGACAACCCGTTCTTTCACAAATATTTGTAAAGGCAGACTGCATGATGAGGTGGATGGGTTGTTTTTTTTATATTTTTTGCTTGTTTGCTTTTTTACACCTGAGGCTATGGGGCTGAACTTGACTTCATTAATAAGGAGGTGTTATCCAATACTTTTGTCCACATAGTGTATGTTGGACAGCTATCAGCTGGATGACTAAATCCTTCAAAGTCGAGGATTTAATAACTGACAAGTCTGACATTGTGAGGGTTTGCAGAAGTGTTCAGCTGTTAGAGAAAAGCTCCAGATAATTCAAATTTCTGTTTAACTAGAACATCCACATTAAGGTGAAATATGCGACATTTAAATGCAAATTCTTTTAATTTAACAAAAGGTACTGTATAATTGGGCTGACTGTTACTGTATTAAAGGTACGTTTTCATCCTCCATCAGAGAAAAACAGCACAGGAGGCAATAAAAACCTGTGAAAATGTGCTGTGAGTGATTCCCCATGGTGAAGCGTTTCTTTACTTACCACAAAGATTATTGCTAAGGTGATCAAAACCACTCCAGCACACGGGCTTTACTGGAGGCCATTGTACAACAGAAACGTGATCATTAAGAGGCTATTATACACGTTGCTTCGTTCTATTCAAATCCTAAGCACTTCTCTTTAAAATTAGTTTACTTTCAAATTGTACTTTAACCAGCATGAAAAAGTTATGAGGGAGTTTGTTAACTGTAATTGTGTTAGTGCAGATCAGTCCTGCAGGGAAACTCAAATGTAGCTGAGCAAGAACTGCTCCTTTTGAGAAATTTTCAGCTGTCACTCCAGCAAGATGACATATGAAAAGCAATTAGCATGAAAAAGCACAGCACTTTATCTAGACTATAACAAGTTGATACTGAGCTTAGTGAAAGGTGTTGTATTAAAATCTGTTGAATTGAAATATTCAGTCTTTTTGCTGAATTGATTTTTGCTACTAAATAAATAACTACACTTGGTGCCTTAATTTTTAAGGTTGTTTGGGTTGTTTTGTCAGAAACCAACCTTGAACTTAAATGTCGTTCAAGCCATATATTAAAACATATTGCTTATAACACTTTGTAATAACTTGTTGTTTGATATCAGGCACAAATGGACAGAGTGGGTATCTCCAGAACTTCTGTGAAGGTTTTATTCTTTTGCTAGTATTTCTTTTTTTACCAAACTAAATACTTTTAGGGTATTCTCCAGCTGTAGAAGCACCTCGTTGCTTTCTTCAGCCATTGCTTAAAACAACTGATTGGCAGTCTTTCCATGAGTGCACTTATATAGCCCGGAACCAGAGCTGAGCAGGTAAAGCAATAGGCCTTTTTTCACATCATGGAGTTCCTGCTATTTTATGCTGGTTTCCTGTTATACAGACTCAACAGCAAAATGAATCCTAACAAATCCTGCATTTTGGAAATGGTCTTATATGAATATCTGAAATTTCCTTTAACATTAATAAAGTACCTATCTATCTATCTATCTATCTATGAATATGTCCCAAGACCCAGTTCCAGCAAATTGGGATTAGCCTGCCTTTGACTGCCACCCAATCCAGATTGCACCAGCCCCCTCCAGACTTGGACAAACAGCAGAAAATGGATGGATGGATGGATGTTATATGAACATTTATAAACTAACCAAAGTTATCTGCTCAAATCAGAAGCGTACAATGAAGATGGGCAGAGCTAATGAGATGGTATGACCTGCTGTTGTGGGAAACACTAAACCCGAGGTTTGCAACTAGATGCTGTTTCCACAAATACTCCAAAAATGATTTAATTCTCTTCTAAAAAATATGCAATTGTGGTATCATTAAATTGTATAATTCCTTACACATAAGTGAAGAAAATGTATCTTTTGATTCCATTGTGTCTTTCAGCTATCTGAACATAACACACTGAAACAATTTGGGTGATAGCCCCCAGTCAAAATCAAGAACTAAAGCTTGATTTCTAGTCTCGCATCGAATCCCCCTAGAGCCTATGACATCAGTTTCAGCATTTATACTTGTGCACCGGTGTGTCTGAATTGCTCTGCCATCACAAGTGACACTGAGCCAATCTTGTGTTCTGTCAAACTAAAAAAAAAAATGCAGTAAGGAGATTAGACTTCCTATACTTCAGAATCCACTGAGTCCATAGATTGATTATCACAGCAAAGAAAATGTGAAAAAAACAGCAGATGTCTAAACTGAAAGGTATTTAGCTTGTTCTCGATACTGATACGATAACAACATACATGTTTGTTGTTTATCCTCATGCTAATCAGAATGCTGGACACGGCATTACAGTCTAAAAGGACAATAACGGTTTTGGCTTGCATCACCACAACATGCAGTAACTTTCCTGGGAAAATGCATGTCAGGCTACAGTACTGAGTAGATTTACTGCAGTTCTATAAATAATAGGTGAAAAAAGAGAACTTTTTCTATTGAAAGTGGACATGAATGCACAAGAGTCTAGTGAGTAGGTTTAAAAGGAAAAAGCAGTTTTGTGCCAAACTTGTGACCAAATGAAATGGCTTGGGCCTTAGAACTTTTTCTTGGTTGAATTCTTTTTGGAGGAAAAAATGATTAATTGTTGGATTTGAAAAACGTTACAGGAATCCATGTATGACTGCTTTTGAACTTTTTTTTCCTATTGATTTTCAGAGTGGTTAAGAGACGCTTTGAGCTCTCAAACACAAGCGTGGGTAATTGCCAAGCCTAGGAGAATGAGTAATCTGCTATTGAAATTCAAAGAATACTTTCCTTTAGAACAGACCATCTTTTACAGATTGCAGTAAAGGTTTCAGATGTTTACTTGCATGGCTTCAGTATTCTCAAGGCGCATCATTAAAAGATCCCAAACCATGCTGTTCCATCAGACTCTCACATACTGTCGGTGCTGTGCCCTGTGTGATGCTGCAGTTGCATGTCTGTAAATTGAAGGTAGACTTGACAAGCTCTCAGGTTTGAATTATGTTTACTCAGGCTGTAAAGGAATCTGTGAATTAGTATTGTAGCTATGATGACAAAGCTCCCCTTGTCTGACTAAAATACTTATTTTAACCCAAACCACCATGTGAATCCAGCTTTTGCTTGGCAGAATTTACAGGAGACCTCTTTTTTTCAGGCCTATATCTAATTTCATGTGCGACACACATTTTAGGTATCATGCTTGTTAGTAAAACCAATGGTAAATATACGTTTTAGGACAAGAAATTGGTGTATAAGCTGTTCTATTGTTATAACATTAAAAAAAAGAAATCATAAATCACAACCATCAATAAACTTAACCCTTGAACATTAACATGTGTCAAGGTTAGTGTCACCTGACACTAAAGTTCTAGGGTGTTCTGAGGTTAATCAGGTTGTTTGGTGCTACATCCACACCTAACCACAAACAAATGATGCTGTTAGTGGTGTAAATGGTTGCTCATACCGATTGCTCATTGGTTTTTTTAAGTTGTTGCTCCTGTGTTATTTCCTTATGATCACGCAGTGAGGTTTTTGGAATTGGCAATGTGCACAATTGTGACTCAGACTGTTAAATGTTCAGTATATTACAACAGAACTCTGCACTGATATGCTGACCCTGGGGGGCAAATTCATGGTGCACAGCCACATGAATATTGAAAAAAGCGGCAAGCAGATCCTAGTTGCCTCTCATAATACCCCATCTTTGGGCTTGGACACTGGATGTTATTCCACTGAAAACTCCTGTGTATGGTCTTTGGCTCATAGCCAGAGACTTGATTCTTCTACCTTTTATCTATGATGATCCACAACACACAGAAGGATAAGTTTGACATAGAAATTGACAGCATTGAAAACAGTCCAGAGATTCCCAAAGGACACGACTTTGAAGGAGAGATTAGGGGAAATAATATTTTTGCCCTTTGGAGAGGTGCCTGACTACAAGTTATAGTCAGGCAAGTACACACACTGGCCACTTCATTAGTTACATCTTGCTAGTATTGAGTTGGGCCCCTTTTACCTTTGCAGCTGCTTTAATTCTTTATCTGAACCTGATTATTAAGATGATGGAAGCATTCCTCAGAGATTTTGGTCCATAGTGACATGGTAATGTCACATAGTTGCTACAGATTTGTTGACTGTGCATCCGTGATGCAAATATCCCATTCCACCACACCCCAAAGCCGCTCTTTTGAAATGAGATCTCGTGACTGTGGAGACCATGTGAGTACAGTGAACTCATTGCTGCATTCAAGAAACCAGTTTGACGCTATTTGAGCTTTGTGACATAGTGTGTTATCCTGCAGGAAGTAACCATCAGAAGATGGGCATAATGTGGTCATAAAGAGACATGGATAATCAGCAACAATACTCAGGCAGGCTGTTGTGTTTCTTTAGCATGGATCCATGTTTTCATGTTGTTTACACCAACTTTACGCAAAATTCTGACCCTATCGTCTGAATGGCACAGCAGAAATTGAGACTCATCACAGCAAGCAATGTTTTTCCAATCTTCTGTTCTCCGGTTTTGGTGAGTCTGTATGAATTATAGCCTCAATTTCCTTTCTTTGTGGCATCTGGTGTGGTCTTCTGCTGCTGTAGTTATGATATGCCTTGCATTCAGAGATGCTCTTCTGCATACCTTGATTGTAACAAGCAGCTATTTGAGTTACTGTTGCCTTCTTGTCAGCTCACAGCAGTTTGGCCATTCTCCTCTGACTTCTGGAATCAGCAAGGCATTTTTGCCCAGAAAACTGCCACTCACTGGATATTTTCTCTTTTTCGGGAGATTCTCTGTAAACTCTAGAGATGACTGTGCTGTCAACAACCATGCCACATTCAAAGTCACTAAAATCATCTTTCTTCCCCATTTTGATGGTTGGTTTGAGCATCAGTAGGTCAGTTTTTCATGTCTGCATGCCTAAATACACTGAGTTGCTGGCATGTGATTAACTGATTAGACATGTGCTAGAAAAAGCAGTTGATCAAGTATACCTAATGAAGTGGCCAGTGTATGAAAAAGACAATATGAATCTACAGCTTGACCCAGATTTATAGCCATATACAAATCCACAGACAAATTTAAGATTTAAGTTTCCTGATTGAAAGTTAGACACCCATAGTCCACTAAGATAACTTTTAAACCATGATTATACATAAGATAACTTTCCTTATTTTCCAAAATATCAACACTGGAAATAAACTAAGATTCAAAATTGGCCAATTCATTGAATTATGTGCCTAGTTTTAAAAAATTGTACTGCAACAGTTAAAGTATTTTTCTTCTTAGTCTTAAACCCTTTGGAACAATAATCACTTGCTACAGTGTCGCACAACTCATTTTATCCCAGCGCATTGCAAAAAAAATCTCTTAATATTAAAAATAAATTGCATGATATGTATGAGATTACAGCTGAGACATGATCACGCAATCAACTCAAGCTGAAAGAGTGTCGTCAAGATGTTGAATGTGTCAGTACACTCTAAGCTCATCATGTCAAGGACCTGCTGCAGACATTCACAACATGCTGCAATTAGGTCTGTGACACCATATGAAAACACACTCATTGGGCAAGAAATCAGAGGACCTGTTCTCATTTTTGAATAAAAGCTCTTTTAAAATTCAGATTTGCTTTTAAATGTGTGCAATTTGTGCCAGTCACAGATAGTTTTCATCAATACTGTGCAGCACAAAAACAGCAGTTTATAGTTGTTAAATATTTGCGGACAGTTTAGAAAGCTATTAGGCTGTTTCAGGACAGGCATCAAACTCCGCCTCTACTCGGCTGCATCATTTTCAGCTTCAAAATAGTCTTAAAGGTCATCGTTTGATTGGTTGATGCTATTGCTATTTGCTCATATATCCATCTCCAGATAGTCTGAATGTTGGTCTTTTCAGGCTGGCTGACTCCCCCCCCCCCCGACTCATTCCCTTTCACAACTTTCAAGCTTATTGTCCATCAAAGCCACTAATGCACTTTTGACTTGAGTCATTTTTGACTAACATGCCAGTAACTACCCCCCAATCCACCACCTACCGCCCAACACCCGCCCCGGTTCTGGGTTTCACAGGAGACAGATGACGAGACAATGGCAATTCATCTTCATCGCGGCATCCACATTACCATTAATGTGCAGCTCCTTTTCGTATAAAATGCATCCCATCTTGCTCACAAATGCATTCAGAGGAAAAGTACAATATCCTGAGAGCTGGGCATGTCATCTATGGTTATTATCATCAAGACATTCAGAAGTAGTCAAGCAGAAGATGACTGGGCTGGTTCGCCCCAAATCTTCTATTCTGTACATGTATTTAACATGAAATCCCCAGCTATATCAGCTGAAACATATTACATTAAGATTTATAAATCAAATTTTAAAATAACCTATATAAAACAGTGAAGTGTATATACTGTAAAATGTGACACAACTCAGAACAGTGATTTATTCTACAGGGACAGCCCTCACTCCCACTCCATTTCGGATGTCTCAATGTGAGCCCACACAGTACACAACCTGGAATTCAGAGTCTTTTAAAAATAGGTGTTTTGATAAACAGATGCCAAACCTTTTTTCATTGGCTTGCGGAATGTATTTGTTGTGTGTCTTTCCAATTTAGAGGAATTTCTATATAGCGGATGTAACCATGACAAAGGCAGTATGTCTCGTGCTTAGAATGAAGTTGCAGATCTTTGTAAAGCCTGAAAGAGAGACAATGAACAGTGACAGATAATGCAATATATACACAACACTCTGTGTATGCTGTGCTCTCTGACCTGGTAAATCACACTATTATCATGGAGACTTTACATCTGATGCACAAAAAATATCAGCAGTTCTATAAACTCCACCTGGAATTGATGGACACATTGTTGTTTAGCTCTTCTATTCTTGCTTTCCTCTTCCTGAGAAATACCTCGCCAAAAATATCCAGCATCCTGTCGTCAGCACTCAGTCCCTCTGGATACTGACAGCTGCCTGAATTACAAAGGTAGCAATGTGAGTAATGAACCAACTGAAATCTCATCATATAGAGCGACTTTGCATTACCCTGAGAAGCCCCCGTGACCCTAGCCCCAGCCTCTGAGCCCCACCAAATGAGCTTTTCATTTGCTATTCAGAAATCAGAATGAGACATGTTGCAGGCACAGAGGTGCTATGAAAAACTGCACTGCATTCAGACGTGGCTTTGCAATCTTTAAGCCCAACAAATCAGCAGTTCTCTTCCAAGCTTATTTGCATACAGTACTCACATATACTGCCTATGTGCACAGCATGAAAGTACAAATTTCACAGCAGCCTTGTTTGATGCCCATGAAGTTGTTTGGAACTCAGTTAGGACTGACGTTCTATACACACTTTCATGCATATCTTTTCTGGATTTCATGAAGGCAAACACGTTATTAATTAATGATCAATACTTTGATCTGGCTAATGTATAATGCACTGGTATTAAAGACCAAGATTAGCTGAGCTGATTAGAGTATTCTGGCAAATGAAACTGCCTTAAATTCATGATTTGTTTGAAAAATGCTACATTTTAGGGTAACAAACATGAGAAAATATGCCAAAGCCTGTGCAGCTGGAAACCATTCCATTAAAAATCCAGTTACATGATCAAAGATTAAAGGTTAAATATGGATGAACAGTACTGTGCCAAGTTTTAGGATGTTTAGATTTTTATCCATCACGCAAAACCATCAGGGAGGCATCACATTGCTCCCAGATTTATTCTGCTTAACACCAACAAGATGATTTTGCTCTTTGCTTTGAAAAAAATCTTCTATTTAGCACAACAAAATTTTATTAAAGACACCAATTGCCCAAAAAACTGGAAAGCCTGTGTAAAATGTGAATAAAAACAGAACCTTGATATGCAAATCATTTTTAAAGCTATATTCAACTGAATGCAGCACAAAGTCATGACAAACTTTATTATTTGAAATATAAATATTCTCAGAATTTGGTGCCTTGAACATGTTCAATAAAAGTTAGGGCAGAGGCCAGATAAAACTGGGAAAATTTTAGAATGCTCAAAAAAGAGCTAGAAAATTCCACACGTGAGTAGGTTAATTGGTGGCTGGTGATAGTACAATGATTAGGTATAAAAGTAACAAGCAATGACAGCTCGAGGTTCTCCGCTTAGTGAAAGCCAAAGCTCAAATAGTCCGGCAGTTTATGAATGAGGATTTTTCAATGTGCAGCTGCAAGGAATTTATAGATTTCACCATCCACGGTTCATATCATCATCAAAATATTCTGAGAATACAAATACCTCGGCGTTCACACTGACAATAAACTGGACTTCATTAAACGCACAGAAGCCATCTACAAGAAGGGCCAGAGCTGTCTCTGTTTTCTGAGACAACTCAGGTCCTTCAGTATCTGCCGGATGATGCTCAGTGCCAGTGCCATCCTCTATGCTGTGGTGTGCTGGGGCAACAGACTGAGAGCAGCGGACACCAACAGACTCAACAAACTGATCCGCAAGGCCAGTGATGTCATAGGTGTGGAGCTTGATTCTCTGACACTGGTGTTAGAAGGGGGGTGCTGTCCAGGGTTAGGACAATATTGGACAATCCTTTGCACCATCTCCATGACAGACTGGACAGACACAGGAGCAGGTTCAGCAGCAGACTGATGCTCCACAGAACACCACAGGAAATCATTTCTACCCATGGCCATCAAACTCTTTAATTTAATATATATATGTGTGTGTGTGTATATATATGTATATATATATATATATATATATACACACACACACACACACACACACACACACACACACACACATATATATATGCATCTTTAACAAAATGTGATTCCCCATGGGATTAATAAAGTATTCTGATTCTGAATCTGGAGAAATCTCTGCACATAACGGACTCGCCTCAATATCAGCATTGAATGTCCCTGACCTTCGATCCCTTAGTCAGCACTGCATTAAAAACTGGCATCATTCTGTGATGGTTATTACAATGTGGGCTTGAACACTTTGCAAAACCACTATCAGTTAACACAGTATGTTGCTGTATCTATAAATGTAAGTTAAGACTTTACCTCTTGTTCTTCTTTTGGCTGCTCCTGTTCGGGGTCACCACAGTGGATCATCTGCCTCCATCTCACCCTATCCCTTGCATCCTCTTTCCTCACACCAACCCTCTGCATGTCCTCCTTCACTACAT
>VUQH01060836.1:0-16388 GCA_015106775.1 Etroplus canarensis | reverse complement strand
GGAGGTTCGAGGATGACCAGACGCCGTTGTGGCTCCGTCCACGGACGAGACTAACTGGCGATCCGGCGGCGTTGTTTTGCATGATCGCTAACTGACGATCCAGTTTTTTTTTTTTAATGAACTGCCGGGCAGTGTCCGGGAGCCAAAGTTTTTGGTTTCCGCGGGGAGTATTGTTGTGGGACTGATGCTGCAGATTAACGGTTTCTGCAAACTCCGATCTCAGCTTGCTGTGTGGACTGGGCCCGGTCCACACAGCAAGCTGAGATCGGAGTTTGCAGAAACCGTTAATCTGCAGCATCAGTCCCACAACAATACTCCCCGCGGAAACCAAAAACTTTGGCTCCCGGACACTGCCCGGCAGTTCATTAAAAAAAAAAAACTGGATCGTCAGTTAGCGATCATGCAAAACAACGGCGCCGGATCGCCAGTTAGTCTCGTCCGTGGACGGAGCCACAACGGCGTCTGGTCATCCTCGAACCTCCGACTTACAAACACGAACACCACCGTCCCGGCGTCCACAACACCCGAACACCTGAATACCGGGTCAGAACCATGGACAATCACAGGGGTACAAGCGCCACCTTGGTTCTGGAGTGGCCGCGTGCTACCGTCGCGCCGCCATCTTGGCCCAAAAAAAAAGTGGATCAAGGAAAATGTAAATAAGATTTGGACTTGAGCTCAAGTAGAAAGAAAAGTTCTCATACCTCTATAAAAGGTGTAATCTTTCGCTGCTGCCTTTCAGTGAAAGTGAAACATTTATTAAAACACATTTAAATAAGATGTTAAGCAATTGCTTGCACTTACATTTGAATCCAGAGACATTAAATGACTACATATGTACTAACTTTGACTGCATTTAATTTTAATGATGTTTAATGATGAACACGTTCATTTCCCAACATACATTTAAAAAAAAAAAAATCCTTACTTTCAGAGGACTTTGTAATGGAGACATATTTAAAAAGACCTTCCTGTTCCTCTCTTTCTGTAGCTTGCTCTGTGCACTGGGGTACAGTCATGCTGGAATAGAAAAGGACCTTTTCCAAACTGTTTCCACAAAGTTGGAAGCACATAATTGAAAAACAATTCTTAGGTCCAGGCACTAAGGTGCCTGGACCAACCCCAGAAAAACAACCTCTTAGCATTATCCCTCCTCCACTAAACTTTACAGCTGGCACAGTCAGACAGGTAATGTTCTCCTGGTAGCCACCAAACCCAGACTTGTCCATCAGACTGCCAGATAGAGAAGTGTGTTTTGTTACTCCACAGAACATGTTTCCAATGCTCCAGAGTCCAGTTGTCATAATCCTGGGTAGGAAGGATTCGGTGCGGCAGCAGGTTAGATTTCAACAATTTATTCAGTTCACACACATGCAGTGGAAAATAGTGCAGGGTGCTCAGGTGCTCTGGGGAACTGGTGCTGTACAACGAGTGACAGGGAAGTGAGTTGGATCCAAGACGGGGCCTAGGGGCTGGATCCGATGCTCTGGGGCTCTCTCTCTCTCCAGAGAAGCTGGCGGTCCAAGACAGGGTGAGATCCTCCAACTCCGCAGGTAAGTAGGCCAAGTGAGAAAGAGTGAATGATCAGCACTCAGGGTTTAGCACAGGTAAAAGATAAGGCCAACGAGCAAGAAGCACAGTAAACGTAATCTGACACAGACTGGGTCAGAGCTAGCTTACGTGGGTCAGAGTACAATCCTGTGATGAGTGGAGTCTGAGCCATGCTTAAAAAGCACCAGACCAGTAACCAACCAGATGAAGAGCAGGTGTGGGAATTGATTTACCTGCCAACACACCTGCTCCTGCAATTAAAAACAATTAGTGTCCCCAGCTCAACCAGACAGAGAGAGAGAGAGAGGGAGAGAAAAAGAGCACCTGGAGGACAGGGGACCATAACATCAGCGGTGGCGCGCTTTACACCATTCCATCTGATGGTTGGCATTATTGTTGGTAATATAAGGCTTGCATGCAACTGCTCAGCCATGGAAACCCATGCCATGAAGCTCCTGGTGCACAGTTTTTGTGCTGATGTTAATGCTAGAGAAGGCTCAGTCAGCAGAAGCTTGGCAACTTTTATCCACTATACACTGCAACCCTGCTCTGAATCTTTAGATGGTCTGCCACTTTGTAGCTGAGTTACAGTGCCTCCTAAACTCTTTCACTTTGCAATAATATCACTTAAAGTTGATCGTGGTATATTTAGGAGGGAAGGAATTTCACCATCTGGCTCGTAGCACTGACATCTTCCTACTACAGTACCAAGCTCTAATTTAGTGCACTCTTTGGAGCCACCCATTATTTCATAAATGTTTGTAAAGGCAGACTGCATGGATAGGCTCTTTATTTTTTATATGCCTATGGCAGTGGAATAATTCTGATTCTGAATGAAACACCCCAATTCCATGTTTAAGATGAGTGCACCAATATTTTTTTCCTATAAAGTACGTTGCACCTGGCTATTAGGGAAAGTCAAGGGAAACTACTGCAAGCATATTTACTATAAATTTCACCAGTAGTATAAAACAGATTACAGCTGTTTCCTTTGGGACTTTTTAAAACCCTTTGATCCTTTTCTTGCCTGTTTTGATTAAGAAAAGTAGCACTAACCTTCAAGACATATATACTTTTCTTGCTATTAAAAGTACCTATGCAGTACTGCCAATATGTTATTAACAACCAAAGATAAAATAAACAACTTCCTCACCTATATGTAATGTAGATGTAAATTATATACTTAATTTGTAAAACAGCAATTACAGATAAATGTTGAATTTAAATCTTTATGTATACTAATTCACTGAAGAAGAAGAAGAAGAAGAAGAAGAAGAAGAAGAAGAAGAAGAAGAAGTATACTAATTCATGACATTCTGCGGCTGCTTATTTGAAAGCATGCTATGACTCACAGTAGCTCAGGGAAAGTTGGGAGTGTAAATGGGCATTTAAGCCAGTGTAAATCAGGGATAGCTCTTCCCACATAACAAATGCTCACACTGTGATACTTGACCATGTTAAGGTGCCAAACTTATATGTGAGATATAAAAATTCTAATCTTGAATTCTATTCTCTTTTGTATCCAATGATTTCATTTAAGGATCTCAAGTCTGGCCAATACAGCTTGGCTCTCGCCTCCATATTTATCTTTCATGAAATTTTTACTTCTGCAAGCTGCCGAGCAAAGCTCACATGTGGTCATGTTGACCTGTTCATTTGCAAGAAACTGAATTATCACCATCTAAGTCAATCTACAGTTTAACCTAATATTTCCAGCTAAAGTAAATTTAATTGTAGCATAAATTCACTTCCCTGTTGACCCATTATAGAGAAAACTGCGAGTTTAATAGAGGAGTCAACAGCATGCCATGTCCTAATTGGCTGAATTTTGTCACTACACTCATGTTTTAACAAGTTTTACTCAAGAAAGTTACTGCAGATATAAGCATGCAGTCCTCAATGGCCCAGCCCAGCACCAAGCTGATTGTCTAGTGGAACAGATCAGAACTTTGTGACAACTAGAATTGATTTCCTTTATGAATAGTAGGAGGCTAATTCAAAGTATACCTTGACATTTAAAACAACAAAATGTCAGTTTGAAAATTCTGGAAGGGGCATTAATGCGATCAATGTCTCTGATGAGGGAGAGAGACTAGTCTGGTAGAACACTGCCAGACAACTACGCTTGATAGATTGCCAAGCCTGTTTCATAACCACCACTGCACAGTTTTACTTTTGATTTTTCATTTTATTTATGTCTCTCACAACCTCTTTACTTCTTCTCTGGTTACCCAGCCCAGACTGATATTAGATGGGGTTATATCTTATGTCGATGGAGGAGTAGTGCTAAAAAAGAACAGCAATGTTGATGCATTGAGGTGACCTGTTATCTGTTCTTTACCTTCCATCCCAATCAAATATAACAGACTCTCCAAAACAAACATCCATCTATCCTGTGGGACAGCCAGCCCTTCTGGGTCAAAGCTCGGGTGAAAACAACCTTGACACTCATTGGGTTTGCAGTAGCAAGCACTTAACATGAACTATACAGAGGAACAACAAAGCTGTAATTGAGTGTTTGAGTAATGTAATGAACCATGTATGCAGTGGACAAGCAAGGTATGACTAAATCAATAGTATATTTTACTGGGCAGCGTGACAGATGCTTCCCCATCAATTAAGTTAATTTGGCAGAGAAATAGATTTACATGGTTCTTTTTATTATGCTTATTGTCTTACCTGTGATGATTGCATGTGCTGTAGTGAGCATTTTTTTTACTCCTTTTTTATCTTAAAATAATGAGACAAACAGGATGCCCTCAGTCCTGACAAATAGTAGGTGATTGTTTACTTAGGATCTCTACAGTAATCCTTTACTCTATATCAAGTGGATTGGAGCACATAAGACCACAAATGTATGAGAAGGTACTACCATATATGGTAGCCTATCATTGTCATCTCTCACAAGGGGGCCTGATAAATTGAACATGCTCACGTAATAAATTAATAGAGGGAAGCCTGAGAAAGCACTTAATAATCACAGCTAATTGCTCCATTTATAATTGTCTGATTGGGGAGCCACATAAGTACCTTCCACAGAAACTCTCGAAATAGTAGGAGGAATATAAATGGAATATAAAAACAAATCAAAAACTCTAATGTAAAGAGATAAAATGCAGGATCAAATTATCATCACCTTGTATAATAATAATAATAATAATAATAATAAATATGCTCAGCAAGTTACATAACTTGTTAACACTTTGGGTAATCAAGCATGAAAAGACTTGTCGCCTCTAACCCACAGAAGAATAAAAGAATAGAATGAATTTTAGATCACCAGCATGATTTCATAGTATTACACATAGAATGAACCAAATGCATATACAAACCCTTGATCAACAAAGCATCTATAATCCAATGTCTAAATCTAAGCCAGCATTCATCTGAAGTTCCTTTTGCCTTTGCAGTTCTTTGGTTAATTTTTTGTGAGCTGTCAATAAAAAAAGACAATTCCTTCAATCATGTGAAAAAGAAAAAAATCAGTTAAAATACAATGTCAAAAAAGGTCCCAAAGACATAAAATTTATAACCATCTTCATACAAGAATTCAAATTACAGAAAAGGCAGACAAATGTTATAATATTCTTTCACATCACTTGATACACTGAGCTGTGAAGATATTCCACACACAAAGGTGTGAGAAGAAAAACCACAACTTAAAACAACGCAGACCAGTTTTCCAAAAGAAAATATTTATTTGATGTATTTCTTTGATTATTTGAAGGAGAATTTTCCTATGTAATATGTAAACAGACCCTGGCTATCAAAGTGCCATTTTAAAGGGACCTTATAATGAATACAAGTTTGAACTTTTAGCTAGTAAAACTGTACAAAAAATTTGTCTGTGTATATTTCCTTTTTCTATGTTCAGCACAAAAACTTAAAAACTGAAGAGATTACTTTGCACATCATATGTCTGTTAACATGTTTACATTGTCATGTACAGAGGGCCAAACAATAAACTTTTCCCTTAATGTCCCCCCATGCTTCCAGTCAACTGCTGGATTCTTCCACTTGCTCTTTCTTGGGAGGGTTAAGAAACAGCCAACCAGTTTCTTAAATTTTATGGGAACAAAACAAAAAAAGACACAACTGTTGGTTAAATGTGTGTACTCATATGAAACAACTGTCTTAAATAAAAATAAAATGAAAACAAATGACTATGTTCCATGTTATTATTTGACTTTTTGAAAAAAACAAAAAACAAAACTAAACTAGAAAAATACTAAAACTGACTGGTGACTGGCAGAGCCACAACGCACAGTAATGTTGTAATCATACACATATTATCCCCTAGAGATAATGGTTCTCTCTTCAAGAGCCACAAAGTTCACTTCAGGAAACTGAAGGATGGTGGTGGTGGAGTATGTCTTAAGTTATTCAGCCAGAGGACTGTGATGTGGGTCCTGTTTAAAAGATGATTTCTTTTGTTTTTACAATCTTTTTACTTTCACTTTTAGTCACTGGATAGGTTTAGGCACTAAAAACTACTTGATTAGGTTTTGGCACCAAAAATGTCTTGATGAGGTTTATAGAAAATTATTGTTGTTTGGTTTATAATACAGCCTGTCAGTGCATTAAGAACTGTCCATATGGAAGAGGTTAGGCATGAAAGACTCATCACATTATTGTCATAAGCCTGATATTTCAAGCTCAGATGCAAAAGGACACTTTTTGCACAGTTTATACACCCTAGTGGCTCATAGAGGTTTAAATTACCTTTTTTTTCTAGTGGAAAATATATACTAGAACTTTATAATATCTTGATAGTCAGTAGTCGTGCCTTTGCATTAACACTAGCAACAAAAAAAACAGGCTATAAAGGACCTACCCTGCGGAGTTGCATTAATGGTTTGCATCTTCACAACAGGTTCTATTCATTATTCATCAACTCTGCTATTTCTGCTGTTTTCATAATTTACAGAGAGGATCAAAGCTTCAAAGCAATATTCATACATGTAGTGTGTAACAAATTTACAGTATTCACAGCTTGTTTTAAGGTAAGTCTCTGTGTGGCATCAACATAAAAAGGTTGAATGAGGGCAGTTGCAATTCTGGTCAGAGTAATATCTTTTGAAGCCAAAATTAACAATAAATGATCCCAAAAAGAAAGACAGCATTTGCTGATTCAAAATATACACATTTAACATTTACCACTATTTAGAAATACATGTTCCAGTCATTCACTAACAGTTACAAGGAACATAGTATATAATGTCAAATCCTTATTCACTCACCCACAAATGCACATCTGTAACTTGAAATCTTCTCCTTGAGAAGCATCCATTTTCTTGCTCATTAAGTGGTTGCAATTCTCAGTCATCTCTCAGCTATAAACAAACTCTTCCCCAGAGCAATTCTTAACATCCAGAAGGGGGGAAATCTGTTCCTTTTTTGTAATCCAACTGCATTCAACTCCATTTCAGAATTAACTTTTGAAACCTATAACAAAAAACTTTCATAAGAAAGCCTCTTGAGCACATTTTGGATGACTGACAGACATCACCCAGAAGCAAACTGGTGAAACTCTGAAGAGATGTGAGAATTCAGAGATCTTTTCAGCATTTAGGTGTCCTGCTGTGGCCTTTGAAATGAACAGAACTTAGAATGATAAATGACTTAGAATGATAAAAGGCAGGGGTCATGCAGGCTTGATATACATCTTCACAACAACTTGTTTCATTCTAAATGCACAGTCAGAAAGAGCTTAAAATTAATGCAAAAATAGCAGTGCACACAACACCAAATCTTAAACATGAATGCTTCTCAGTGAGAGATGACAATTTAACCATTAACTTATTGGACCATCTGCTACAGAGAGAGCAACAAAAAGAGCAACATGTGTTGAGATTGTTTTGCTGATGCTCAGCAACCTGTTAAACATTTGTTTTCAGGAAAATCATTTCTTTTGTGGATATACTCTAATGAAAAAAATAATTATTGTCACATATGCAATTAAATTTGACAAATTATAAATTGTTAATGTATATTTTTGCAGCTTAGAGATAACAATGTAATGTTTTTTTTAGGTATTACAAAATACTTGTGTCACAGTTTGCCAGAGACAGCAGACAGAGGACCCAATATGCAAGACCCCAAGAAGCCAAATGAATAAAACTTGAAACAAGCTTCTATTGCAGATAAGGCCTTCAAAATAAACAAAGTCCATGAGATTAAAAAAAAAAAAACTGGGCAAGTAAACATGAGCAACAGGAGCACACTCTGGCACAAGAAAACATAGACTAACAACACAACAAGGAACTGAAGAAGGACAGTACTATATATATATACTCAGACTAATAACCAACCAGCAACAGGAGGGACGGGAGCACAGGTGGCAACAATCAAGGACAAGGAAACAAAGCTGAACAAAATTTACAGAACACAACCTGTATCAAAGTAAAATGAGAAGTGAGAAACACAGCTGAGAATGTAGACACAAGACTGAACTTGAGAGAAGACATTAACCCAAGAATAGAAGCACAATGACAAACTAACCACAGTGTGACACATGGAAAACACAGGAGGAAGGGAAGGAATGCAAAACAGAACCAGCAAAAACCTCAACATCTTCAGTTTTGCCACCTCCAACTCCACCTCCTGTCTTTTTTTTAGTGCTACTGTCTCTAAACCATACATCATGGCAGGCCTCACTTACGTTTTGTAAACCTTCCCTTTCACTCTTGGTACAATTCTTTTGTTACAATGCACCCCTGACACTCGTCTCCACCCATTCCACCTTGCCTGCACTCTCTTCTTCACCTTTCTTGTGCTCTGTCTGTCGCTTTGGATGGTTGATCTCAAGCTGTATTCCCTGTTTTTGCTTAAGTGACCGCGATGGACGTGATTAGAAATGAGCACATCAGAGGGACAGCTCAGGTTGAGAAGTTTGGAGATAAAGTCAGAGAGGCAAGGCTGAGATTGTTTGGACATGTTCAGAGGAGGAATAGTGGATATATTGAACAAAGGATGTTGAAGATGGAGCTGCCAGGCAGGAGGAAAAGAGGAAGACCACAGAGAAGGTTAATGGGTGTAGTGAAGGGATAGGGTGAGACAGAGGCAAATGACCCGCTGTGGCAACCCCTAATGGGAGCAGCTGAAAGAAGAACTAAGAAAATGAGAAACATAATCCAAGCTCACAAAACATACAAAAGTAGACTACAAAATCCCAGGACCATGACAATTTGGTTGGAGAAGCTATTCAGAATCAGAATACTTTATTAATCCCTTCAAAAACATTTTCAGCTTAAAGAATTTTATACAAGATGTTGGATGGAAAAAGAGAGAGAAACTCATGCAGTCACCAAACTCTTTAGGCTTTATCCTTGGGGAACTAGAGAGTTCTGCAATAGAAAGAACCTTTCCATTCAGTAGATGTAGAGATATTTCACAGTTAGGCAAAATATTTGATCTGTCACTATCTAAATGCCATGGCAATCCATTGAATTGTTGCAGGAATATTTAAATACCATCTGACCCTTCAAAGACCAATTGCCCTCACTGGGAAAGTCTTATTAAAATTGCGAGACTATATTGTGGAATAGACCCCAGTCATTCTCAACCCTGAAATGGATAAGCTGTTAAGAAGATGGATGGATGGATGGATGAAGGGATGGATGGATGGAGGGATGGATGGATGGATGGTATCCGTGCTCACTGTAAATGCATATATTTCCAAAGCTTCTCTCAGGTAGATGTGATTGAGGAGATAAAATAGCGATGCAGGAAAATAGAAAGAAAAGGTATTTTGAAAAGAAAATACTTTTAGTTGCACACTCTCTGAGTGCAGCTTTTCTTGATTTGTTCGGTAATGTGCAGAGCAAACATCACACGTTTGAGAACCATATTTATTCTTTACCTGTCTGGCTGAGAGATTATCTTTCAATAGGCTTATAAGGTTCATGATACATCTTAAAGTTCAGTGCTGGATTATGCTGAGTTGACAGATAAGCGTCTCTGTCCACTCACATGATATGCCTCTCAGCTTTCCCATGTAGGTACTCTATAAGACTGGTCACTTACAAAGGAAAAATCCACATGTGTGGAATGATCATTAGATTTTCTTTTTATTTCCATGCTTTGATTGGTAAATTAAAGGCAAAAATGTACCTGTGCATCTTTGCTTTCATTTTTTACTTTTCCAAGATAAAGAATAGAGCATAAATATTAGTAAAAAGCAAACTAATGCAGTGAAATTGAAAAAAAATTTTCTTGAATTAATTTGTCTTTCATGTTAAGACAACTGTTTCTAAAAGTTTTGTTCTCAAAGAGTCCCTTAAAGTTTTACATCTTTTAGCTGCCTAAGCAAAACCATAAATTAAAAAAATACATTTAAAGAGTAAAACAAATTTCCTTTGGCAACTTTGATCAACTCACTTAACACATAAAACATAACACTGCAGATTATAACCTACTAGGTTTTGTGAAAATTATAAATCACTGAATTTTAACAATTATTTCATTTTACCCCACCATAAGCCCCTTTACTGCTTTTAAAAACATCACTTGAATCCACCCATATAGCCAAAACTTACTAATACAGTCATGCAAACAAGCAAGTTTTTTGAGGACTCTATGCAGTCTTGTGAAAAACTGCTTCGAAAGGAATTAAAAGGGTAAGTAGCAGCCAGGTGCTACTAATCAAATGCACTTGATTAACTGATAATCAGCCAGTGTGACCACTTCTATAAAAGCAGAAGTTTTGGCATTTTGCCAGTCTGGAGCATTCAGGTGTGTGTTAACACAATGCCATCATCTTCCCTGGAGTGGTAGTTCCAGAAAATTCAACCCATGATCAGACCGTGCAATGCTCTGAGACAAATAGAAAAAAAGGCTTTATTTTGCATGTTAAATGTTGAAGTTCAGTTAGACAGTTTGAAAATGACAAAACAAGTATGGCTTGTTCGGAAAGGTTGCCCAGAGGAAGTCTCTTTTTTTCTCTTGAAAGAACATGGCAGCACAGCTTAGGTTGGCAAAGTTACATCTAAACAAACCAGCAGATAGCTGGAACAATTTCTAGTTGGACAGACAAAACCAAAGCAGAAATGCTTGGCACAGTACTGTGCTTGCTGGAAACCAAAGACAGCATATTCGAACAAACACATCACATTTACTGTCAAACCCTGTGGTGGAGGAGTGATGTTTCTGGCTTGTTTTGCTTGGGCATCTTGCGGTCATTGAGTCAACCATGATTTCCTCTTTGTACCAAAGTATTCTAGATTCAAATGTGTCCAACTGCTAAAGCTTGGCTGAAACTTTGTCATGTAACAAGACAGTGATTCCAAGGATACCAGCAAAAGAAAGGAATCAAGGCATTGCAACGGCCCAGTCAAAGTCCAGACCTCAACCCAACTGAAATGCTGTGGTGCAACCTTAAGAGAGCTGTGCATATATGAATGTCCACAAATAAACTGAAGCGATGTTGTAAAAAAGAGTGGGCAAAAATGTCTCTACAATGATTTGAGACTGATACAATCATAGAGAAAATGATTACTTCAAGTTATTGCTGCTAAAATGGGTTGAATTGTATGGTGTGCTTAGTTTTTCACAGCACAGAGTCTTGTGAAAACTTTCTTTTCAAACAACTGTATAAAGAAAAGCTCGTCTATCCATATTTTCAGCTATCAATGAGTATTTTTCAAATGCTATAAGTTCAACTTACAAAAGTGCTCCCTATCAATTAAAAAAAAAAGTGAGCTCAAACCTGAACTGTCTTCCTAAAGTTTGAGAACTGCTAATAGTGGAGAATGCAATCCCTTTACTATTTATTGTATAAGTAAACACTAACGGAGGTAAGCAGTATAGATCTCAAAAAGAATCATTCCTGACAGAAAATCTATTCTGTCTACACAACAAGCATGTAACTTAAGGCTCTATTTTGGAGACAGTACACATCCTCTCTTTTCAGTAAATCCTCACGTCATCAGAAATCCCTTCCTTTTCTCTTTCATCTTTCCAGTACACCCAATTAGCTAAAACCATATTCCCACAGCTTGCCTATCATTGATATAGAAAATAAGCTCTAATAAACCTAAAAATATTTACAGTCCTGACACATTCAAATTGTCAGATGATTGACGCATGCACGTTCTTCTTCCTGTCTGACAATGTCCGTGAAAATTACCTCGATGAACATGACACACTTTAATTATTTACAACTTTAAAAAAACAAAATACACAATCAGAAATCAGATCGAGATGTGCTTGTTTAAATATATCTTTTTAAGAAGATTAATCTTAAGGAAATGCTTTGTGATGCATGCAGATATCAGCAAAATGAGTGGGTGTGGAGGCACTGAAATGCCTTGACCTGATAAAATAACAGATGCTTTCTTTTAAATTCTTTTAATACACATTACTCATGAGGTTGGATTTAGATAAGCCATTGCCTGTTTGACAACTCTTTAAACAGCTTCAGTCCAGACACATTGGACTTAATCTCAGCAATGTACAAGCAAAATTGTTTTGCATTATATCACACATGCCCCTTGTTATAAATGTGTCATTTCACCCTGTGAATCTGTATTTAGACAGAGTTTCTCAACACTATATCATCACAAACAGACAGAATGCAGTTACAAAACATAGCTGATGTGTAGTGGAGATCAAACTGAAAGTCAAGTTAGAAAACAGTTGTGGTTGTGCCCATGACACTATTCTTATAATAATGTCATAATGACTATCTGAGTACTCACAGGTCGGAACATAAACTACCAAAATAAATCAAATTTATAGTATATCTAAAAGTTGATCTACACTATGTAATATTTGAAACAAAACCTAGATCAACCTTTCCTACAACATTCAACAAATCCGCGATTGCTAGCTCTTCTTTAACAGAATATAGCTGTCATGGTCTGGGCTGCTGCCTCTCCCCTGTTTCATCCTGGCTCCTACCTGGATTGGTCCTTCCTGGGGGCTCATCATCTTTACCTGTGGCTGACACACACCTGTACTTCATCTCCACCAATTCCTGCCATATTTCGGACCCTGCTCTTCACCAGTATCCTCGCCAGATTGTTAAACTATCAATAGTGGTAACCAACTTCAGGCTTCATGAAAACTTTTTGACTGCCAGCCTTATATATTCTCATCTGCCGTCTTGTCTTCTTTTCCAGCGCACTCCATCGTGTGTGTCAAGCCACACCAGAGCTGTCAAGGAAGGACTGGGCTCTCTCTCAGGAACTTTTCACTAGATATGGTCTCTCTTGCCTGCCCGTTCACAGTAACCTCCCACGATCCAATATCCATACCTGCTTCCTCCAATAAATTGGTTAAACATTTTCTGTCTTGTGGTCTGTATCTGTGTCCACCAAAACATCATGACAATAGCGTCTTAGGTTTCTGCGTGCATGTATTCAGAGGAAGAGTAATTTTCCTCAGGCAGCTGCTACATGTTGCTTACTTCTCAGAGATATGTTGCATTTTTGTTTCAGCCCCCCCCCCCACCTGTTTTTCCCCATATTCAGGTGACCTAAAGTTAATGAAGACAGACTCGAAGGTGAGGTCATTACTCTTTGTCTCTTGATGAAAAATGAAGTTGTCATCCCCTTCAAGTGTGCGAGGCCATTTTGGGCTGCACAGTGTTCATATTGGTTTTGCCACCTGTAGTCCAAGCTGCATACAATGGACTGTAATCGTTCCCTCAGTACCTGAACAGAACACTCACCAGCAGGGAGTGCTGTTCATCCTCCTAGTGTCAAATGGAACATTTAGTAAGATGGGCAGATGTGGGGAGTGTGGTCCTGAATAATCCTCTGCCTGTCAGTCTGGCTCTCTGCCCATCTAAATACAGTATCTATCTATCTTCCTGACAGTCTGTTTTCTTTAATCAGTCTTACAAGTGTTTATTTCATTCTCCTCTTTAATCTCATCATTTATCTGATTTAGGTAGCATAGTCCATGAGGGAGTTTAGGAATGACTCAGTTCTTATTCAGCAACACAGCTAATAAATTGACAATTTGTAAATTAAGGTTGTGCACAAGATAAGTCAGAAAAGATTTTTAACAACTGATATACTCTTTCTGAAATCAGTATTTCATCAAATTGTCTGGGTTAAAGGATTACAAAAGCCAGTCATCTTGTTACTCCAAACTGTAACTTCCAGATGATGCTTAGCTGCCCTTCTCCTTTAACAAAGGCTTATTTTCTTTCTCATTGATGGTAGGAGGAATCTGATGAGGCTTTGAAGTTGAGGGTGCCACAAACACACAACCAAGCTGTTAATGAACAGCCTCTGTGAGAAGCACAATGCCTTTGTTCACTTGGTTGGTTGTTTGGTTGGGTGGGTGGGTTGGTGAAATGTCTGCAGGGATATGAAAGATGTGAGGGGTTTTGAAGTTGAGTCATTTATTCTAGGCTGTCTTTTGCCTCCTCTTCTCTGTCTGTATGTCCCTCCCTTTCCGAGTCCACTTTTTTCTTAGGAGCTGAGCTTGTCTCACTGCTCCCAAGACACTTGGGCAGCAGCATTTATTTAGCTGTTGTTTAGCTGGTGTTGTGTGGCAATCTGCTCTGTGTTAGCTTTTGTGGCCGCTGTTGTGTTTGATTGCATGGTGTTCCCATATCCAAACATTTTTAAAAGCTGTGTGTGTGTGTGTGTGTGTGTGTGTGTGTGTGTGTGTGTTTCACTGCACTTCAACTTCAAAGTCTGGCTTTAAAAAAGCTTCTCTGTGCTGCCTTACGCAACTCTTGTCCTTTTAATGAGGTTTCATCCTTCCCAAGACTTTGTGGATAACAAGACACAGTTTGTGGAAAGAAGAGCTATGTATACGCTCTCATTTGTAGTGTTGGTTTTATGGATAGTAGAAATTATCTCGGTTGCTCCATATATTAGAATCCTTCATACTACAATACAGTTCAAGAAATCAAGTGTTCCTAATTTCAGTGAGTGTTCATGACTTTTGATCTCATATCATCATGCTTTAGTGATTTGCACAAGTTCCCTCTACCCCTGCCACTGAATCAATCTTATATAACACTGCATATTTTGATTAACACTTTGGAAAAAATAGGCCTACAGTAATATAATGTTGGGAATTCTGGGAACTGCAGAATATGAGAGAGGTCTGGAGTGGCATGAAGACCATCACTGGTTTGAGACCAAGCAGTGGCAGAGCAGCTGAAGGCAGTATGGACTGAGCCAATCATCTGAATTTGTTCTTTAATAAATTTGACTCTTCGGCTGAAGCTCACACCTTCAATGTTCCTGCTGCTGGCCTGCAAATATCAGCAACTCCACCAAACAACACAAGAGCCCCACAGGGGACTGTTCTCTCTCGCTTTCTCTTCCCCCTTTACACCACCGAATTTAGCTACTGCACAGAGACTTGCCACCTTCAGAAATTTTCTGATGATTCTGCAGTAGGGGGATGTATCAGAGGGTGAGGATGAATACAGGACTTTAGTGGGGAGCTTTGTCACATGGTGTGAACAGAACCATATGCAACTTAATGTGACAAAGACTAAGGAGATGGTTGTGGACATGAAAAGAACCAACACACCAATGACCCCTGTTTCCATCAACGGGGTCTGTGGGGAAGTAGCGGAGGACTGCAAATACCTCAGTTTTCACATTAACAATAAACTGGACTTCATCAAACACACAGAAGCCATCTACAAGAAGGGCCAGACCCTTTTTCTGGGATGACTAAGGTCCTTCAACGTGCGATGCTCAGAATTTTTTATGAGTCTGTGGTAGCCAGTGCCATCCCATATGCTGTAGTGTGCTGGGGCAGCAGACTGAGCGTAGCTGATACCAACAGACCCAACAAAATGATCCTCAAGGCCAGTAGTGTTGTGGGCATGGAGCTTGATTCTCTGACAATTGTCTCAGAAAGGAAAATATTGTTTAAATTAAGGACAATATTAGACAATCCTTCACACCTGCTCCATGATATGTTGGACAGGCACAGGAGCACATTCAGCAGTAGACAATGCACCACAGAACGCCACAGGAAATCATTTCTACCTGTGACCATCAAACTCTGTAATTCCTCCCTGTGACACCTTGACTCGTTCTTTCCATTGCCATATCTTGTACATATTGTATAAAGTGTTTAACTTTGGAGTTATTTATCTTACATATTGAAATTTATACATAAATGTTTATATAGTTTAATTTTCCTTTTCTGCCTTTCATATATATATATATATATATATATATATATAAATAAAACTGAGCAGCTGTAGCAAAAAGCAATTTCCCCCCTGGGATTAATAAAGAACTCTGATTCTGATTTATATTCTGATGTATGTAAAACATTGGGTATCTTTTCTAATCAAACAGAGTGGGCCACACTTAAATATACAGGTATCAGTAAGATATTTCTTTTTTATAGTGTTCAGAAAATAGTGAATACCTGTAATATTGCAGATGGGTATATGATATTTTTGATTTCTATGCAAAGTTTACGCAATTCACCTCCTCTTTGACTGACTTAAGGTTCTTGCTTACGGTTATGATGAGCTGCAGGAGCATTGGTAGAGGAATCCATAAGTGATGTTTCCTGTTAACGTTATGCTTTTACAGGAAAACCATATTATAGAATGTGTAGCATAAATTGCTTAAGTGAACCTCCATTAGAGTCCTATCAAGAGCCTAATTCCATTAGTTATAGGTTGCATTGATCAGATCCTCACAAGTGCATCCAATTTTCATTGAGTCAGCAAATACTATCTGTGTGAGTGTGTGTGTGTGTGTGTGTGTGTGTGTGTGTGTGTGTGAGAGAGAGAGAGAGAGAGAGAGAGAGAGAGAGAGAGAGAGAGAGAGAGAGAGTTTTGTCAGTGTGCCTTAGAAACAAATTAACTGCAATTCATTAATATCCACTTTAAACTC
>VUQH01060833.1:0-14148 GCA_015106775.1 Etroplus canarensis | reverse complement strand
ACACCTCCTCATCCCCTCTGTTAGATTAGATTAGATTACTTTATTGTCATTTCACCTACATATAAGTACACAGTGAAATGTTATAGCGTTCCCCCAGGACCTGGTGCCCCATACAAGGGTAGCGCCGGCCGGCCAGGGCCCACCTCCGGCCCAGCACAACACCCCGCCCGCGATGTCCTCTTCCCCGGCCACCGGCATCAGGCGACGCCGAGGACTGAAGTCCCGGTCCACACAGCAAGCCAAGATCGGGGTCCACACAGAAGCCGTTAATCCGCAGCATCAGTCCCGCAACGATACTCCCCGCGGAAACCAAAAACTTTGGCTCCCAGACGCTGCCCGGCAGTTCATACAACGCCGCTGGATCGTCAGTTAGCGATCATGAAAAACAACGCCGCCGGATCGCCAGTTAGTCTTGTCCGTGGACGGAGCTACAACGGCGTCTGGTCGTCCTCGAACTTCCGACTTACGAACACGAATACCACCGTCCCGGCGTCCACAACACCCGAACACCCGAATGCCAGATCAGAACATGGACAATCACAGGGGAACAAGCACCCCTTGGTTCTGGAGTGGCCGCGTGCTACCGTCACGCCGCCATCTTGGCTTTGTGTTGCAGGTCACAAAGACATTTTGGACAATTCTGCACTTCCAAATTTGTTAGAACAGATTGGGGAAGACCCTTTTCTGTTGGCAACATGACTATGCTATAGTGCACAAAGCAAGGTCCATAAAGACATGGTTGGAAGAGTTTGGTATGGAAGAACTTGACTGGCCTGTACAGAGCTCTGAACTCAACCCCATCAAACACCTCTGGGATGAACGAGAACAGAAATTGCAAGCCAGGCTTTGTTGTCTAATATCAATGCCTAACCTCATGAATGCTCTCCTGGATGAATGGGCAAAACCTGAGACAAACATATCAAAATCTTGTAGAAAGCCTTCCCAGGAGAGTGGAGGCTGTTCTAGTCCCACGGGGAACAACTCCATATTAATGCTTATGGATTTAGAATGGGATGTCATAAATGTATGCATAATGTGTAGGTGGCCCTACTCTTTTGAAGGGTGGGTTGCTTGCTCTCAAATAGAAAGGTAGGTGTTAAAAATTGGTGTTTGTAAAAACATCTTAGCCATGCTACCTGCATTTTTCTTAAATCTTATGTGGTGAAATGAAAAGGCTGTTAAGTGCAATATGTGTCAGTAGTTTTCTTTCCCAAATATGATCATTTAAAAAAACAGTATCTACAAAGTTTAAATAACCCAACATTCCCTTTGAATAGTTTCAAGCCTCCCAATCACCTACCTCCTCACCCCTAACCACCAGAGTCTTCTGAAACCCTATGGAAAATCATGATTCAACATACACTGCATGCTTGAACTGGTTGAAGCAGCAGAAGCTACAGTGTGTTTCAGTTTGGTGTCAGCCTACAGTCAGATAGGAGATTCTTCAGCTAAGAGTGGGTCTGACCACAGCCTGGTTTACCTCACTCCCTCTTAAGTCCCTTTAATTAAGAGGCAACCTGTGACCATGAGGACAGTGACGAGATGGTCAGGGGAGGCTTTGGAGACACTGCAAAGTAACTGACTGGCAAGTATTCTGTGAGCTGCAGGGAGAGGACATTGATGGGCTCACAGAATTAATCACAGAGATTAACTTTTAGATTAACTTTTGCATTGATGCCATAATCCCATCACAAACTGTTAAGTGTTATCCAAACAATAGAACTTGGGTGACAAAGGACATCAAAGCACTCCTCAACAGGAAGAAGAGTGCTTGCAGATCTGGAGATAGGGAGGAACTGATAATAGTTCAAAGACAATTGAAGTCAGCAAGTAGGTTGGCCAAAGACAAATATAGGGGAAAGCTGGAGGGGATGCTACAGCTGAACAATATGAGAAAGGTCTGAAGTGGCATGAAGACAATCACTGGTTTAAAGACAAACAGTGGCAGAGGTGTTTAAGGCAGCGTGGACTGGGCCATTGAGCTAAATCTGTTCTTTAACACTCTGACTCTGTGGCAGCGGCCCACACTTCCAACCCTCCTGCTGTTGGCCTGAAACCACCAGGCACTTCCTCCCTCCCTCTACCTCCTCCTCATGGCCCCGCAACCTCCTCCCCTGACCCCCAGTCTCATAGCACTCTTCACACCTCTACCACTTCCCCACTTGTCACCTTCACTGCTTACCAGATCCAGAGACAGATAATGAGACTACACTCAGAGAAGTCTGCAGGCCCTGATGGCGTAAGCCCCAGGGTCCTCAAAGCTTGTGCCCCCCCAGCTTTGTGGAATAATACAGCACTTGTTCTAGATGAGCCTTAATCTGCAAAATGTCCCCATGCTGTGGAAGAGGTTGTGCCTCGTGCCGTGTGATCTTAAGGACTACAGACCCATGGCACTTAAATCACACAATTCAATTTATATCTTCTGACTTTCAAATTTATATTTGTTTATATATGGCTGAGTGTCTGTAACAAAATACAATTTCCCCCCTGGGATTATTAAAGTATTTTGATTTTGATAACCACATCTTTCACCACAGAAATTCATACTGATTAATGTCTCTGGCCTTCAACAAATCAGCAACACTGGTTTATAGAAATACCACTAACCACATCTCAATCCAGGGACAAAACTGACTATTGACTGCTTATATTTTTAAAGATGCTCAGCTAAAATACCCCAAGTGGGCGATTCTATTGGCTTGTCTTGCAATTTATAGACTCGGCTTTTAATAGCATTCCATATTAAGATAAACAAGAGCTTTTACAAGGAAACAGTAGCAACTGAATGTGTGAAGCTGTGGTAGGGAGTAGAAGAGTATACACAAGGAAATTTACCTAAACCACAGAAATCTCACCTCTTAATCATTTCACAGGAAAAGTCACTGCTGAGCGGTACAGATGGAAAAACTGTGCTGACAGAGGTGCACTTGTGGTTAAGCAGAGCTCCAGAGAATGTGAAGTTCTGCAGCTGCTGCAGTTGATATCACCTACTATTTTCTGTCACTTGCAACTGTCAGGTGAATCTTTCTTTTTTTATTTTTTGTTTTATTTTGCACTTACCATCATCTGTTAGTATAAAATTTTCTGGCACATCTGTAGTTTAATTATTTTACCTGATGTCAAGATTCTTTTAGCGCTTCATCACACTGTCTTTGTCAGGCAAGTAATGTTCTTCTGGCATTTCCCAAGCCCAGACTTGTCTATTAGCCTGCCAGGTAGAGAAGCAGGATTCGTCACTCTACAGAACATGTTTCTACTGCTCCTGAGTCCAGTGGTGGTGCATATTTTACCACTCCATCCGGTATTTGTCATTGTACTTGGTGATGCAAGGTTTGCATTTAGCTGCTCGGCCATGAAAACCCATGCCACAAAGCTCCTGGAACACAGTTTTTGTTCTGATTTTAATGCCGGAGGAGGTTTTGAACTTTGCAGTTATTGAGTCAGCATAGCTTTGGTAACGGTTATGCACTATGCAATTCAGCACTCAGCTACCCTGCTCTGTAACTGCCATTTTTTAGCTGAGTTGCTGTGGCTCCTAAACTCTTCCACATTGCAATAATATCACTTATAGTTGACTGTGGAATATATAGAAGTAAAGAAATGTCACAACCTGACTTGTTTCAGTTTTGGCATCCTATTACAGTACTACACTCAAATTCAGTGAGCTCTTTCATTCTTTCATAAATGTATATTTGACACCTAATGGAGCAAAGGCAGACTGCATGGGTAGGTGCATGATTTTGTACATTTTTTGCAATGGTACTGAATGACACACCTGAATTCATAGATTAAGAGGCTTATAGTGTACATGTCCATGCCAGGCAGTAGCTTATGCGGCCTTTTAAAATTTCTGAGTATTGTAATGTTCTCTGCAAGCACACTAAGATCTTACCCATTATTTCAAGAAATGGCTAAACAAAGATGACTCAAAAAAGGTTTCTTTATAGCATTATTATGGGAGCTAGTTGCTACTTCATAGGATACATTGCACACTTTTTAATCAACCACAAAAATAAAAGACACTGGAGTTTTAATATAGTTTAAGCACTTTTTTCCATTTGCTGAACTGAAATAGCAACACTGTGGTTGGGCCAAGCTTTTATACCTCACACATACCACTCAGAGAGCTGAAAGCAGACCTATGCCAACTTTTTTGGAAGTGGTTACTGTTTGTTTTTGAGCGCAATCACTTCCTAGAAAGAAGTTCATTTCTAAGAAGAAAACTTACACAAATACGGACTGCGAAAATAAAAAAAAATCCTTTGAGACAAGAGAGAGATTCACAACCACAAACAGCTAGGCTTGCAAAGCAGCTACATTAGGCTTTAACTATCTATAAAAGTTATACTCGCTCCTTTTTTATTCTTAAATTAGTCTCTTAGGTTACAAAATGCCAGTGGATCACAACAAAGCTCAAAACAATCATTTGATATTCTTTTTCTTTTCTCTACCTGATTTATGGTCCTAAACATACAGAAAGGGATGATTTGTGTTGTAGTAAATCTCCAAAGGCGTATTAAGAACCATAAAAGATCAACTTCATTGTAGTTCATTTTGGATTTTAGCATCTGTGTTTGGATGTTTTCAAGAGAACATCAGTCTTAGTAGGACTTATGCAGCATAGTTTTTTTTTTTTCTGGGGCAAGTTCAGGCAGAGTGGAGCGTGGGAAAAACTTCACTGGTTCAGCAGGTCACGATACAAACAGTTCTGTTGTTCTGTTTGCTTCAACCTCATCTCTGATTCAGCGGAGGTGTAAACTGGATAGGTGTAAATTCTGTAATGTGTTAAGGAGTGATTCAGATTGTGCTTTGCTGTGGTTTTTCTTACTTTACTTTGATTGATTCAGTGAAACACATGTACTCTTTATAAAATAACAGTATACCAACTAGACGTGTCAACTATAATATTACATTTTACAGCACCTTATCTTAGCACCACCATTACATATCACTGATATCTTTCTTAACTGCAGACGGCAGCTAATGGAAATATTGTTTCCTGGTAGGAATCCAGTCAAAGAAAAGAGGAAAAGAGTTTTTCCATGCCAAGGTCAACATGTCAATACAGCAGTGCATTTTTATGCCTCTTTTAGACACACTTGGTATTAGAGGAGAAATTCCCATTAATTTTTCACATGGGCAACGTTAAAGGAATTACTTTGTACACTTTTACGTCTTGAGTCAACAGTAAACTTAAAGTGGACCCATTATGGCTTTTTATTCTTGTAATTTTCTTATAAATGCAGAATGATAATATGGAAGTTCATACTAAACGTAGCCCGTGAGCCAAAAACTTAGGCTTTACACTGTAAATGTTTTTTTAGACAGTTTTTTCTTTTCTATATTCAGATCTAAGGATAGGCATTTCAGGTAAAAATTCTTATTTAATATTCTAAGGATTTTTCAATCAAGACTTTCCAGTGGATGCATCAGTCTTTGGCTTTGTATGCTTCTCCATTTTGTACAGTAGTATTTAATCTCAGTGTCACTTTGCTGACACACACCTGATAGTTAGTAGTGCTGGTAAGTATGTTATATGGACAAAAGTACTGGGCCAATTAGACATTACACCTACACTAGCTTTTATGACATCCCATTCTAAATCTACAGGCATTAATATGGAGGTAACCCTACACTTTGCAACCATACCAGCTTCCACTCACGTGGGAATGCTTTCTACAAGAATTTTTAATGTGTCAGAATTTCATTCAGACATTCATTCATTCAGAAGAGCATTTGTGAGGTCAGACTCCTACAATGTTGTATGAGAGGGCCTGACTCACAATCCCCATTCTTGTTCAAAATATCCCAAAGGTGTTCAGTGCAGATAAGGTCAGGGCTCTGGGCCAGTCAGGTTCTTCCCCGCCAAACACATCCATCCATGCTGTTATGGGCCTTTTGCGCTGATAATATAAGGCTTGCAGGTGCTTGAACCTGGAAAGCAAGCCATGAAGCTTCCGGTGGACAGTTTTTGTGCTTATGTTCTTGACAGAGAAGCTTTGGACAGTGATGTATAGGCACTATGTACCTAAAAACTCGACAACCCTGCTCTGCAACTTTATGGATGAATTATTGGGTTTCCGAACCAATCTCATGTCACAATAATACCTCTTACAGTTGACTCTGGAATATCTAGGAGGGGAGACATTTAAAATAAACTGATTTGTTGCAACTCTGGCAGAATAAATGAGTTCTTCCAAAGAACTCAATTATTCTTTCAAAACTGTTTATAAAGGTTGACAGCATGGTTAGGTGCTTGATTGTTTATAGCTGTGGTAATAGGACTAAATAAAACACCTGAATTCATGATTAAGATGTGTGGCCCAATACGTTTGTCCATATGGTGTAGCTTGGGTGGGATAAAGGAAAATGTAGATTTTAACACAAAAATACTATCATATGTTAAAAATAACTTGTGACTTTTCAGACATCTGAAAATCATGACCACCAAATATTGGGCTGTTCACTAAAAAATGTATTTACAAATCTACTTATGCAATAATGTCATGAAAAATCTTTCAATTCTGTTCCATAAACAGAGATATTACAGTACTCAGATTACATAATCTGTAGTTTTGTAAATTTTGCATAAATTATGTAACTAAATAAGGAAGTATTTTGAATCTGTTAACTGTCTGATTTATTAAATCTGTTGGCACAACATACTTATATAAGAATTATTTATCTACCATGCCAGATTTGGAGGATGATTTCGATTAAGGCAGAAAACAAAAAAATAATGCTGTTCTTCCAGAGCAAATATAGCTGAAGATGCCTATTTTTGGGAACAGCAGATGGAGGAAGGAGTAAATGACTGATGGTACTGTGTTTATCAGCGTGTTTATCCTCTTCAGCGAAGGAAGCAAGAGGGGCAAGGCTGCTGGGAATAATGGAAGACTGGTATGAAAGTTTATTAAAGCAACTGTTTACATTTTTTAAAACTCCAGTTCTCGCCAGCATATTTTCTGTTTTTAAAATATACAAAGGTTAATTTTACAAAGTTAAACTGTATGCTTTAAACCAAGATCTAAAGCAGTGTTGCAGAAAACGCTTGCATGACAAAAATGTCACAGAAACTGTTGGGAAATGGGCCTCACTAACTGAATAAATTTGTGCAACATTTAAATTTCACTACAACACACTGACAGAAAGGAACAAGTGTCTTCTTTTTCTGTTTGCATTTGGTTAAGTGGTAGTTTGGTGTGTTGGCCCACAGATTTGTTCAGTCGCGCGAACTTTGTCCATCTGTTTATGGGACAGCAGTTACAACACATACTGAAGAGGGATCACAAGTCCAAGGTACTGATAACACGAACATCTCCGGAGTAGATAACTGCTTGAGGTTTTTAAACCTTCAGTGCCACATTACCTTGGAAATCTTGCAAATAAATTAACTGTGAGTATAGTTACTGCAACAGCCAAATTTGAGTTAAAAATCAGTGTAAGTCTGAAGCAAAAAACACACAGTATATAGTCAGCAAATCTTTAAAATCAAGGATGACGCGATACAGAGACTCTGCTTTGTCCCAGCATGTGCTGAGTGTAACCACAGCCTCTGCCAGAGAAGTCTTTGGTATCAGTCATCATAAATATACAGATTCCAATCGTGATTCACTGATGGAACTAATGTGAGGCAGCAGAAGCAGTAGCACAATGTTCTTTCATGCACTGTTCCCACAAACAATCCAACAACTAACAAATGCACGAGAAGAACTTTGGACTCCAGGAAGGAAAATAATCACAACACTCCCAGCCTATCTATACTCCATATGATCCACTACAAGCAGAAATATGTTGATAATTTCATAACTAAAGTTCCTTTAAACTACTGATAAGTCAAAACTAAATGTTTAAGATGTTTGGTAGTTCCTCCAATTCATCCTTAAAATATTCTGAATAGTATTTTAATCCATTTCAGTTTTGGACCTAACTAAGTTTTGGTTTGTTCTGTCTGTGATTTCCCCTTAACCTCTCTTAACTTCATCTAAAATTCAAATTCAGCTCAGTTTGGCTTTTGAATCTGGTTTGAACTCTAAAACGTTTGGATCAGCGGTGCAAAGACTGCCTTAGCATCAAGTTGCTTTCGGGAAAACTGACCAATGTCAGCAGCTGACACTGTTTCCTCAATATTGGAAAAGTGCCTAGCCAAGCAAAGAAGCACTTCAAGGCAAAGAGGATATGATTCAAAATGTATATGAGAACTGAAACTCCTAAATGTATGCCCTTACCCTGCAATAAAAGCAACAGTTTTTCCAGAGGACTGACACACCTTGTGGTTTAGTCATTAAGCTTTATTACCTTTGAGCAGACAGCTTGCCATTTGCAAATAAGAACTTCTTACTTGGAAGTCCTCATTTGCAGTCCTTGGGGCTCATTTGAGAGTGCCTGGTTCCTAGGCTTTCACCCTGGGCTTTCCATGGATCTGCCCAGCACCAGTTGGAGGAACCGTAGAAATCCAGTGCTTTGTGGCAGCAGTCCAAGCCACAGGCCTTGGTAGGTAAATCCCCAGCTCAAAATGGCTTTAGAGACATGGAACATCACTTCTCTGTCAGGGAAGGATGCCTCTTAGGTGAGGTGTTTCAGCACTGGGAGGAGGAACTGGGGAAGACCCAGGACATGCTGGAGAGATTAATATATAGTATATATTATGTCTCTTGTTTAGCTTGGGAACATCTTGGTGTCCCACCAGAAAAGCTGGAGGAGGTGGCTGGGTAGAGGAAGGTCTGCACAACCCAGACCCAAAAAAGTGGCGGCTGGATGGATAGATGGATGGATGGATCAATGGAAAACAGTGTTCAGTCATTACTGAGTTTTGAGCCAACTTCACCTGCTTCTACTAAAGTAGTCAGCCTCTCTTCCATATTCCACCCAGCTGCAGGGAGATTTTCATGCTTTGCATGGCCTTTGTTCACTAAAATTGCAAAAATTGAAAAGAAGCTAGTTTTTATTTGTATTTGGACCATAAAATGTTCTACATTCTGATTTAGGATAATGAAGTCCCTTGAATAGGACTATTTACTTAGCTGAAAGGAAACATGCAGTCCTGTGCATCTGATTCTCATGTTCACTAAACGAGTTTATTTTTAGCCATGTCTGAGAAATTCTGTTTTAAATTAAAGATGCAGTATCAGAGGACCCCAGGAATCCAAGACAGAGCAGTAAATACTGTGCTGCTGTCATAATAAGAGATAAACAATGTGGGAATATTCTGACACGAATGACATTTCAGCCTTTAAGAGTGGAAGAAAGCGCTAAAGTAACAATGATTAACCTTATAAAAGTAGCTGGTAAAATCGTTAATGGTTTAAGTGATTAGTCATCTAACCTGTGGGAGGTCATCAAAATACATGAGTCATTTAGCACTAAAAAGTGAAACGCCATGGGAGTTACCCTCTCTACAGCAGAGCATGAGAAAATAGCCAGTGTGAACTCGATTCTTCACACTGTGGAGATGATATTGTTTGAAGTGTGAAGTGAAATAACTTGTCAGAAATGAAGGGTTGTGCCTTAGGAGATGCTCAGGGACACTTGTTTCTGTCTGTTTTTTCCACTGTAAGTCTGTTTTTTCTCTAAATCTACTTATCTAAAGCGTGCCTTAGAACATGGTGCACAGAGGTCTGCACCTCCAAATCATAGGCAGTTTAAAACAGCAGCAATAACATAAAGCTGTGAAAGAGTCCAAAAATGATATTTAGGCAAGTCGTTTAACCTTCAGCAAACTGTGATTTAAAGAAAGAGAAGTCGAGATCAGGAGTTACAGATAAATGAAACAGAATAACTAGAAAATCATTCATTTTAATCAGGGATGGGAACTGAGAACTGGTTAAGTAGAAACCTGCAAACGGATTTTTCCTCCTGTCCTATCATTGTGTACACCTTCTGCTGCACTTGCATTAAGTTGCTGTCTTTCATTTTTCTCTCTATCATCTGCTCGTACTCAAATTTATACACAATGACAGTTCACCTAATGTCCTTCTGCATCAGCCTAACCCTGTTCCTTATCATCATTTGGAAAAATCTTAATTCATTTTTTTGGTGTAACATCATCAACAGAAGGAACCTGTTGCTATGGTACTGCACTCCTCCAAGTTCCCACTAATGTCTATAAAGATGAAAGATTTAGGTGATATTGTTGATGTGACTGTTCATAGAAGTAGCAGGATGAATTCTGAAGTGCTGCTTCAATTCAGCCAAGTGCTGCAAAACTGATCAAGTGGCGCTTTACAAATGGATAATGACCCAAAGCACACTGCAAATGCAACCCAAGTGTTTCTCAAGGACAAGAAATGAGATATTCATCAATGCCCAAGTCAGTCACTTGGCTTCAACCCACTGAGCATGCTTTTCTTGCTTTTCTTGCTTTTCTGTTACTGATTTCATCAAACATCATTGCAAACAATGCTTACATTTAAAGTGATCTTAGCTTAGTTTTCAGCCTCTGAAAATGGGTGACTAGTATAAAATGTCTGTAATTCCTTAACGGTAAACTTTTGTCAAACCCCTTGAATTTCTGAATTTCAATCACATCTTGATTGTTTTATTCAACATCAACTGTGACTGTGCACAGAGGAATAAATTACAAAAACTGTCCATTATGGTCCATTCTAACAGGATCATTGGTGTTGTCAAAGCTTGCACTGGGCCTGCAGCAGCAGGTGATAAACAAACCAGCACAAACAAGCCAGCACATTTGTGAAGGATACATCTTAAGCTTTTTTACTATATTCTAGGCACTGAATAAGTCACAATACCGTTTGCCCAGTTTGATTACAGGCAACTGAACAACATCAAACCACAAAAAAACAGCATACCTTTCTAACCACAGACACCCAGTGCTGCAGTGCCAGCAAAGAGTTCATGCAAGATTGCTTTAATTTTCTTGAAACTATTTTATGCAAATTCAAAACTGCAGACATATTTAAAATATAAAGATGTTTGTATCATTCCAGCATTAGCTGAGAAAAAAACCACACAGATGAAAATACACTGGACAAAGACCCAAAATACACCTAACTGGATTATTTCCTTAATATGGGGTTTTGATTTGCCATAAAGATCCAGTTTCATCTTTTAAACTCGGTTTTGTTTAATATAAAGTAGATCAGTTTTATTTAACTGATTTATGATACCCGTGTAAAGCTCTACAGTGTGGGTGTCTTTACTATAGTGTGAAAGGAAGTGTGTCTCTTTTGTGGTAAGCTTTACAAACACATTTCTCAAAAAAGTAAACGTGCAATCCTGAATGGTAAAAGTCAGAAACCATAAGGAAAACCGCTTAAGAACAAGTAAGCAGTAAATATTGGCTCACCTAAGAGACACCGAGGCACCACACAGACGAAGGAAGGATGAGAAAGTTTACTCCAAACGGCAGAACTAAGCGAGGAAACCTCACCTCTGACCCTAGCATTCGGAGTGGAATCTCAAACGTGCAGCCAGTGACTCAACAGCGCTGTCCCACCTCCATGGGATGAAATACATACAAAGGGGAGGAAGAGTTTGTTTGGACTGCACCTATCAGCTCTCTGTTCTCCTTCCTTTGCATTTCAACACGCCACTAAATCAGCAAAACCTTCCCGTAATCAAAAAACCATAATACCATAATCTTAACTGAAAATAACTTCTACTTACCAAAATAGCCTTTTTATTTAGAAAAAAATCCTTGTCATAGGATATGACTGAGACATTGTGCTTTTCATTCTTGTTGCAGCTTCAGAATCAGAATCCTTTATTAATCCCAGGGGGGAAATTGCTTCTTAAACTTGGCAAGAAGTTATCCCTTTTTAAGTTAAGAGTTCTGCTACAGAAAGGAAATCCAGCGTGCCAGTGAGGTGCTTTGTTTTTCACAAATAGATAGCTTCATTTTCAAAAATCTATAAGTCAGTTAATAACCTTCAATTTGTTTAAAACAGCTATACTCTCATTAAACTTGAGAACTGCATGCACCCTAGACATATTTAAAATGTTCCAAAATTTTTTGGGAGGGCATCTACTAGGGAGTTTTGGATTTCATCACTAACTGTAAATGTTAACCAGACTCAATATTCTTGAGTTATGAGCAGTTCTTTCAAAAACTAATAAAAGCAAAGCGCAATTTTACAGAGGTGTACAGTTGCACCCGGGCTTCCCCAGTGGAATCCCCAGGAGGTACAGGTATTAATTCAGTTATGAATCATTTTTCATCAAGCACAGTCCCTGAATAAATGCCACATTTTCAAACAGGATGTGCTGCAAAACATGAAGCAATTTAAAGACACAACTCAGCAGTTAGACATATCCCAGCACCATGGAGTTCTCCTTTCTGTGTCATACACAGCTCAAAGATTTTTTTGTACTTTCTGACTATATAGCAGGGGTGATTCTAGGATCAGATCTTGAGGGAGGGTCAGGCCCCAGTCAGAATGTCATGCATACAATGTCTTGCAATTACTACAGTGATATAGCAATAACAGACTGCAAACATATTCAACACTTTCCATCTACACAGTACTTTCAAAAGCAACTTAATGAGTTGGATGGCCTGCTGTAGTATCAGGGAATAATCACAGGGAGAATAGAATTCATCCTCATTACTACTATTACTAATGCAATTTTTAGGGGTGCTAAGATGAAGTTCAGGGGGTCACAGTTGATGACTGGCAGATGAATCTCTGTAGTTTTGATACAATCATTTGAAGTCATTTTGGAGCAAAATTAGCAATTTTGTTTAGTTTTTGTGCTGATAGTTGAGAATGAAATTTTAATCTCTCGTGCCCTTCCCATTCCCACCCATATCCCCCTATACCCCCATCCATTAGGCACGCCTCCTGCTCCCTCATTGCTGAATAACACTGTTAAAACTGCTTGCTGTCAGGTAAGATGGAACATTTTTATAAGGATGTTTGTGGGTGTGTGCTTGTGAGCCTTTGTTATTAGGCAGCAACCATGACTGTGAGGGAAAAAAAGGAGACTGGGAGTTAGTATGACTAGAGAACATTCACTGAATTCTCCAAAAGGTGTGACTGCAAATGTTTCATGGAATAGAAGATACATTCAGTTTATTAGAAGTGCTTTCTTTTTTTATAGTTTTCCGAGTCTTCTGTGGATTGTCTACAGAAAAAAAAAATCTAGGGCAGGCTTACATAAAAGCATGGAAAACAAGAGAATAGGTTGAATCTTGGTTTACAGGGGGGGAGAAGACTAATGTTTGTCACCAAATCCATCTTGGTCAGCATGACACTCTGTGCCGTGCACTCTCATATATGCAGTAACAGAAATATAAGTTATCATTAAGGCGTTAGTTACAATGTTTAACACAAGGAACTCACCAGGCTCGTCCTTCTGTAAAGGCAACCGCCTCTTTAATTTACATGAAAATCTTGTAAAAACATCCTTAAAAGAATAAAACGTGTCCTTCCCAGAGCCTACTTCTTCTTTTTGTGAGGACTTGAGTACATGTGGCAATTTCCTTTACAGGGATCTTTTGAAAGCCAGCTGGTGTGTCAACGTGTTGTGCAACAGCTGGGAGGAGAAGCATGCTCTCTACATGATTCACACACACACAGATTTGTTACACGACGCTTACAGCACTTTTTAAGAGCACAGCTTAATTCATGTGTTTAAGATCTGTCTTCTGTCACATTATTTATTTTCACAAGAAGAGTGCGTCTGTCTCCAGCAGATGCGCTTCATATGACAGTCGTGCTGAGACCTCTTGTGGCTGCAGAGACAATCAACTTGAGACGTCACGACGTGTTTAAATTGAAGAAAAAAAACGTGTTAAAATTGATGTTTACTTTTGATTTGACTTTGCTGCACTTTATTCACACTGTCTGCGTAGAGTTTGCATCTTCTCTCTGTGTTTTTCCTCTTACTGTCCAAAAGTCAGGTTATGTTCAGGGGCGTGTGCAGACGGGGGGCATGGGGTGGCACGTCACGGCCAGCAGGAGTCTTCTTCTTCTTCTTTCGGCTGTTCCCGTTAGGGGTCGCCACAGCGGATCATCTGCCTCCATCTCACCCTATCCCTTGCATCCTCTTCCCTCACACCAACCCTCTGCATGTCCTCCTTCACTACATCCATGAATCTTCTCTGTGGTCTTCCTCTTTTCCTCCTGCCTGGAAGCTCCATCCTCAACATCTTTTGTCCAATATATCCACTATCCCTCCTCTGAA
>VUQH01060831.1:0-10905 GCA_015106775.1 Etroplus canarensis | reverse complement strand
CAGCTTCAGCCATCATCTTCACAAGGTCTTTAATTTTGGTTCTGGGGTTGATTCGCACATTTCGGACCAAAATACGTTCATCTCTGGGACACAGAACCCATCTCCTTCCTGAGTGATATGATGGCTGGACATTCCCATGTTGTTTATACTTGTGGATAATTGTTTGAACAGATGAATGTGGCACCTTCAAGCATCTGGAAATTGTACCCAAGGATGAACCAGACTTGTGGAGCTCCACAATTCTCTTCCTGATATCTTGCCTGATTTCTTTTGATTTTCCCATAATGTCAAACAAGGAAGTAGTGTGCTTGAGTGTGGCCTTAAAATACATGCACAGGTTTGCCTCCAGTTAACTCAAATGTTGTCAGTTAACCTATCAGAAGCTTCCAAAGCCATTTCATCTTCATCTGGGCTTTCCCAGATTTGGGCTTTGTTTAAAGACATAGCAAACATTGTGAACGTAAACTTCTAACTTCAAAGAAATTAATAAAAATCTCTCTAAAATATTCTCTCTCTTATTATTGCAGCATTTAGCAAATAGAAATCATTTGGGCAATCCTAACTGACCTAAAACATGATAAGTTTAGTCTGATTTAATTTCAGACAGTGAGAAAAAAAAGTTTGTGTGTCTTTTTACACAGTGTATGTAAACTTCTGTTTTCGACTGTATGTGTTCCTCTCCTGGCACCCTATCAGATGCTTTCTCTAGATTCACAAAGGTACAGTGCAACTCCTTCTGACCTTCTCTGTACTTCTCTATAAGCACTCTCAAAGCAAACATTGCATATGTTGTACTCTGTCTCAGCATGAAGCCATACTGCTGCTTGTTAAGCCTCACCTCTCTTCTTAGCCTAGCTTCAACAACCCTCTCCCACATCTTCATGGTATAGATTATCAGTTTGATTCCTCTGTACTACAGTTCTGCATGTCACCCTTATTCTTGAAGACTGGTACCAGTGCACATTTTCTCCATTCCCCAGGCATCTTCTCTTTCTCCAAGATTGTGTTAAACAATCAAGTTTAAAAAAACACACACACACAACTGGGCAGGCCTACTGTATGATTTTCAAGTTTGTGTGTATCTCTCAGTTTCATTCAAACCAGTTCTTTGCTCAACATGGAATTTACTAATTAATGGATGACAGCACAATGGCTACATCCATCTTTTGTAGACAGTCTGTGGTACACATCGCATTTAAGGTTGTTTGGGCCGGATGTTCTCCCTCTGATGGATCATAATGTTATGTTATGTTGGCAATCTGACCCTGGGACACCAATGTAGGGTACACTGTGAACTGTGGATTGATCACACTGCAAATGGCAAAAATACCCAAAACACTACAACAAGTGCCGCCCCGGTTGTGCGCCTGGTCTGATGTGGTGGCTTGGTGTTTCGTGTACTCAACCTTCAACACGAAAAAAGGTCAGTTCAAGAGGCAGACTGAGACTATGTTTTTAAACTACTTGAAAACCCTTTTCTGATTGCTGGTTCTCTGGAAATATTCCATTGTGCCATATAAATACTTTAATAAGCCACACTATTTTTCCCAACAGTCACCACCCCTTAAAGTCACTAAGGTTAACATGTCAGCTCAAAGATAAATTTAATTTAATCTTTCTGTGTTTTCCCCTGACCTGATGACCCAAACACATACTTCTTTATCAAACACACCATGGAAAAAGCCCAAGACAGTACACAGGATGTTAGGCTTGAGGCTTTACACTGTTTTCCCGCAACAGTGAAACGTGCGTATGTTGTTTATACTGTTTTGGCCTCCTGCCTTCATCCTCAAGATGAGAGGAAGGGAGTTGTCCTTTTGTTAGAGTCTGGCGTGGGTTCCTGTCCCTAAGGAGAAATTTAAAAAACACACAATAGGCTGAGACTCACAAGGCAACGTGGCTCTTCAGCCTGCTGTACTCCCTAAAGATAGATCAGGAGAGGAAATGTCGCAGACTGTTAGTGTCGGGCAGGTGTTCACCAGCACATGATGCATAATAACAAGATGCAGACAGCTGAGTAAATATTCTAACTGTCAGCATAGGGGTTGAAACTTTTTTAAATCTTTCTCTTTAGAAAAAGGGGTCCTCTTGGGTCCTAATCCACTGATCCTGCTTTTATTCAGAAAGGGATAGAAGGTGATGCTGTTATAGTCAGTTTTTTTATGTTTCTAAGTTTTGTTTTGTTATTTTCCCTGAACCATTACCTTTTCAGGTAATCATTAATTTTATTTTTTCTTTCTGAGTTCATAATCAGACTTTAGGGAACTGCCAGTGCAATAAACATTAAGTCTTGGGCTGGATATCAGTTATCTGTTCCCCGAAACACTGATGGGTTCCCAGATTGTTTCAGCTGCCCCCCTATGGGCAAATCTTGAGCGCTAGGAAAAAGCAGTTATAAAAACATAATTCAAACCTCAAAAGGCTTACCAGCTTATAGTGTCAGCAAGCACAAGGCTTTAGTGCTTTAGTCAGTCCTTGTCTTAAGGATTATATTGCTAAACAAAGGCCTATAGAACAATAAAATGGCTGTTCTGTCTGCTGATAATAAAATATAGGTTGTCATGAGGGAAGGCCAAAAGGTTTTACTGGTCTCTGAACACTCTTGCCTCCCTAATAGATCCTCTTACTATACACTTTACATGCTGCAGGGGACCTTCTGTGAGTGGGGAAGCCTTTTTCCTTCTCCTCAAATACAAAGTTCTGAATGACCAGAGCCCATCATACCTTAAAGACCTCATATTCATATTCTTTAGTCTTTATTCAATATATTAAATTTCAAAGTAGAGCACTCCCTTCTCAGAGTGCAGGCTTTCTTGTGGTTTACCTTCAGTTAGAGCCAAATGCCACAAACACTCGACGGAGAGAACACATCACTCCAGTCCTTGCAGACTTAAAATTGCTTTTCATTCATTACAGAATCCAATTTAGGATGTTACTGATCACTTTTAAGTCACAACATAGTATGGCTCCTGTATGGTCCCTTGTCCTCCAGGTGCTGACCCACCTCTCTCTCTTCCTCTCCTCTCGCTTTGGACTCTGTAACACTGGAAACTTACCTTGGATCCTGAAAACAAAGTTCACCACACAGCCCAGCCACAGCAGACTGTATTATCCAAACCATTGTTGCACATTCTCTTTGAAATCTGTAGCTGCTTACTGCTTTATTAAATCTCACAAAACTTGTAGTACACTGTGTTCTGCAATATTCGAGTCTAGCAAGTGTAAATCGCGACAAGCTCCAATTTATATCTCAGAACTCAAAACATGTGATACCATCCTCAGACTATTGAATCAGTTACTGTTACATGGTCCAGCCTTAAAATAAAGGGAGACCATGCTTTCGCTGTTTTAGCCCCAACACTGGGAAAAAAACTTCTTTTTTTTGATATATTAATTTATTTTTTTTTTGTTATTTTTGTCTTTTGTTTGGGTTGATTCTTTTTCATTCATTTAATGTATTTTGCATGTTTTGATGTTTTTTGGAAATTCTGTGAAGCACTGTGTACCTGTGGTTTTGAAATGTGCTATAGAAATGAAGTTTATTATTGTTCCTGGAGTTTCCAAAGCAGAATAGGAAGCAGAGCCTTCAGCTATCAGGCTCCTCTCCTGTGGAAACAGTTCCCAGTTTGTATTCAGGAGACAGACGCCCTGTCTTCTTTCAAGATTAGATTTCAAACTTTCCTTTTTGATAAAGCTTATAGTTAGGTCAAATGAACCATCCCTTATGTTTTCATAGACCCAGGCTTCTGGGGGCTTCCCGTGACTCACTGAGCACTTCTCCTTAGTTTATACACCCTTATTGCACGTTGTTAACTTTGGTCTCTCCCATAGTTTGTTGCTTATGGGCTCTATATGCTCCTCTTTTATTTCCCTTCATCCATCAGACCTGCTTCTGATGGGGATAGGGTAACCCCTGCAGAGCCAGTCAAATTGTGAGACATAGAAGTGGGGCAAGGTGTAAAAATGCTGCTCAATCCCACATAAAGAGGCACATCTGATCACTCTAGCAAGACATCTCTTCCTGTTAAAAGGGAGTTTTATTCTCCCCACTGTTCCATGTGTTTGTTCATTGGGGATCCTCTGAACATTTGGGGTTTTCTCACTGAGATCTTAAAATATAAATCTATATTTACCTCATTAATATAATGAGATGAAAACTGAAAAACAAGTTCCCATATTTAGATCCCAATAACATGAATAATACTAGGACCACACGCAAACACATGATTCAGGGATGCTTCATAATAACAATGTAACTATATATCTATGATCAGTCTTACCAGAGTTGGAAATACAGCATGTAATAGCTGCCACTGGTCCAGATTTAGAAATGCAAGTAAGAAATGCTGTTGATGTTTGTTTTTCTTTATGTGAAAACTGAGCCACATGTTTCACATGATCCTTGGGCAGCTCCCACACATACTGAATAAATTTATGAGTCAACCATTAAAAAACATTATCTATCAGATGTTGCTGTTAAAGGGACCTTCCCGTTCCTCATGCTCGGAAAAATATTTACGGTGCTAATCGTCTGTCTCTGTTTGCCGTAAATAATTTTGCTTGTTTCTTCTCTTCTTACCCTTACAGTTAGCAGGGATTGCGTAACAGAAACATTTCCTCTAAACCTACACTGTTACAGAGATCCCAGCATTAGACACGTGGTGTGAAACATGAGGTTTATCTTCAGTTTCAGGTTTAGCTCACTTCCAGACATTGCAACTTCCACTTGTAATCAGCTGAATTTTTCATGTGACGTGGGTTGCGGGTGCATCTGAGGCTGGAGGCGTCCAGTAATGTTTTGCTGAGACCAGCATAATATGCCATAACCCCAGAAGTGAATGTATTAAGACAACAGGGCAAAGTAATGCTACCCAGGGGCGTTTCCAGAATTTTTACAAATGGGTTGGTGGGGGTGGTGCCCAAGAACCAGTCGAGGGGCTCTGAAAAATCTATCAGAAATAAAAACCAAACAAAAGCACTTGAAAACTGGTTTAAAATTCTGTGATTTGAATTGTTCACAGACCTTCTGTCTCCAATTAGTATGCCTTAGGAAACATACACCGATTAGACAGAACATTATGACCACTGACAGATGAAGCGAATAACACTGAATATCTCTTCATCATGGCACCTGTTCGTCAGTGGGCTATATTAGGCAACAAGTGAACAGTTTGTCCTCAAAGTTGATGTGTTAGAAGCAGGCAAGTATAAGGATTTGAGTGAGTTTGACAAGGGCCAAATTGTGATGGCTAGATGACTGAGTCAGAGCATCTGCAAAACTGAAGCTCTGGTGGGGTGTTCCCGGTCTGCAGTGGTCAGTATCTATCAAAAGTGGTCCAAGGCAGGAATGGTGGTGAACCGGCAACAGGGTCACGGGTGGCCAGGGCTCATTGATGCATGTGAGGAAGCAAAAGGGGAACCAACACGATATCAGGCAGGTGATCATAATGCTGTGCATGATGGGTGTAGCTGCCCAATGTGGTGGCCACTTTGCAGCACAAGATTTGAAGCAGAAGCAACAAGCTAATAAAATATAGTCTGTTTAAAACAGTAAATATGTTCAGTTTTTCTGCAACCATGGTTGAAACCACAATGTTGCCCACCAGGTGAAAACTGATCATGATACAACTACAAAAACTGATTTGTAGGCAGACGGATGTTGATGTTTCAACTTAGAAAAGCGGGCGAGTCAGAGATTCTCCTACAGAGTAAGAAATGTAGATCAGATTATTGCAGTAAAAGAATTAAATGCATCTAAAAAATGAAAACTAATCTAGCTACTTGCGAACAGACATCCACATAACGTTTTCTCCATATGCGCAGACTACTCTTACAGCGGCCTGTCTTTTTTTAAAAACACTTCTCAGTAGTTCTAACTTCTGTCTAAATTGTTGCATGGTGAGCTTAATGCAATAGACTGGTAGAATCATTGCCTTTCTGTGCTTGATGTCAGCATTATAATCCTGGAGATGCTACCATTTAAAGCACATTCTTTCTTTTTCTTTCTAATCATTTCTATCAAGAATTTTTTCTTTATTACAACAATATCGAGGCAATGTTTAAAAAATACATCCACCTGACGTCTAAGGAAGGTCACAAAGTTGGTTCAATTTTCATTTTGGAATTATTTTTCAACTATGACTAGACATCGACAAAAAAATGCCAGGCAATGTTTTATTCAATGTTGAAATGTTTGCTGGGTGAAAGCGTCTCACACATCCTTCATTTACAGATTGCAAAGGGAATGGTAGGCAGTGGACCATCTCTGTTTTCCATCTATTTAAACAAATTGCGTTCACTACGAGTACTATCATTTATCATTACATATTATATGTTACAGTCTATATACAGCATATACTGTACATGTGTAATATACAGTATGTACAGTTACTGCATTATTTTAGGAGGATAAAACTGTTTTTCACAGAAAAAGTGAAGCTGCAGTAGACCTCTTTATACTCTCTATATCATCTGTATTTCCACTCACGCATTGGCATACATTAACAACACAGTTTTAAGTGGGGCAACATGAGGAGCTCAATAACTGTAGAAAACATGGACGACCTCATGACTCCCCAAAAAGTGAAGCCAAAATGTTTCTATCACCCCCTGCTTTCTGGCTGCACTAAGTCCCAACCCCTTCATGTTTGTAGATGGGACAAAGTCAAACTAAGATGAAAAGTTCTCCTCAGATAAAATTTCCCAGAGGGTGTGTGGGTGTGAGTTTGATTCCAAGTCAAGTAAAGTCAAGCTGAATTATACAGCACATTTTAATACAGCAGACGATGACCAAAGTGCTGCACAGTGGAAAAGAACATCAACAGGAACAATAAAAGTAATATAAGAACAATAAACCAATGTTGTAATAAAATTATACTAATTGTTCAAAATCTGCATCTGTAGTATTAAAAAGATACAATAAAAAAACAAAAACTTGAGAAAAGACAAAGTGAAATCAAAACTAACCAGAATTTGAAAAGGTCAGAGAGAAAAAGGTGTTTTCCACCCCACAATACTACTGTACGGTCTTATTAAGATGTTCTCTAAAGTCATTGGTGGAGCTCCTCAAATTTCAAGGGAGGCCAGTGCTACATCATCCCTGGAGCTGTTGTTGCTTGATACATACGGACCTTTTCAACTTTTCTTTACCTGTCGCACACACTTGATAAAAAGAAATACTTTCCTGTATTTAATATTTGTAATTCCATGCAACTGAAACACACACCGAGTAATGAAAAGGTAACTGTTTCTCAGAATGGTCTCATTTTGCTCCTGCTCGCCAAACACACACATGCATTCACAGGCGTTAACAGCTCCAGTGTTGGGCAAACTGGGGGCAGACAGGCGTGTGAGTGATGGTCCTCAGCTGCTGGCAGTTCCAGGGATGAAGCCTAGCCTTCACTAAAAATATGGCCTGTAATTTAACCAAACCCTCCCAGGGAGTCCACGCTGGCTACACGCTCTAAATTAGGAGCTCATCAGAGCACTCTGTGATTGCACTGCGCCACGCTCTTGTGTCTACACACTCACCCTCAGTTTGCACTTCCAAACTGTGATTGATGTCGGTCAGTAAGTGAAGGGAAGTGTGTATTTGTGTGTCTGTATGCTTTCATGTGCACTATACAATCTAAAAGATAGTATCTGGAAACTGGATAGGAGACATGAGAGTGAAGAGCTCTTACATTTGTTTGCCTTCCTTAAAATAGAACAGCAAACCACTGGCTGGCCAGACGGCAGCCCTCTTTAAATAGACTGATGTAACACCATACGACTGAACATGTACATTAAATACACATAATCATAATACCATAATGCCTTCTGGGAATACATAGAATTTACAGGTGATGATATACTTAGATGCAGAATTCAGTGGACTAATATTTTTTACTTAAGCTTGCACCTCTAAACTTGGCTCCATACAGAAATAGACAGTTGATATTAAATGTCATCCACATGGGAAATAAGGTCAGCAGCTCACTAATGAACTCCTGGGCAGCAAAATCTTCGGGTACCTGCCAGCAAGAACATACTCTATAGCTACCTAATAAACTTGATCCGCTGCATGAACACAATATGTGCCCTTCATGAAATGTCCTTAAAACATAATGGAAGTTTTAGAAGAACCCACCCCTTCAGTAATAGAATAGGGGTGTTCTTGTAGCAGCATAGGAGAGGGAAAACATTACAAGCTCATCACAGACTGCAGATATAATAAAGGAGTACCAAAGGACAGGCATAGTTATTGGAATTTGTAGATCAGCTAGAAGGGACAATTTTGTATTTTATAGTTGTCATTTAAATAATTTCAAATCAACCAAGATGACCTGGAGCTCCTCCATCTAGTATCTTTTGAGTCCCACCACCAATGGGCCAGCCTCAATAAGATGTTCACACTTTGTACACATACTCGTTTCTCCTCCTTACAGCACATTGGCATTGTTAGCAGCAACCACATTGGCTATGTTCACACTGCAATCAGAAGAAGCCCGACTCCTTATATCTGATTTAGTCCGAATAGCACAAAATCCCTCAGAATTCTTATCTTTTTCAGCTCTCATTTGACCCACTTCCAAATGTGGTCTTAAGTTGGCTACAGGCATGATTTTTTTTTTTTAGATGTGACCTCATTCGCCATGGTCAAGTCAGAATTTGTGTGACTTTTAAGTCACTTGCCTGACCAGAATGTTTTCCCAGGAGAGTCATGTGGAGAAGCGCTGATATACATAGATAACAGTTGCCCTTTACATCCTCAAACTGTCAAAGTTTTTAGAGTATAACTTGTATCTCCTCTCTCTTAAAAATACAGAATATGTTTTTCCCCCCTTCCTTTTATTTGTTCTCCAGTGCCAGTAAGATTTTTTTAGATACTGCAAATACAACCTAAATTTAAAAAAAATTACAAGGTAAATGTTGATGAATTAGTATATTATGAATTGTGAACTCTATTATGAAGCATTACCAAGTGTGCTATATGGGCAAAAGTATTCAGTCTTATTGGCAAAGTTGTATGAAATAAGCATCTGGCCATGCAGTCTGCCTTTATAAACGTTAGTGAAAGAATGGGTTGTTCTGAAGAGCTTACTGGATTTGAGTGTGGTACTGTAACAAAATGTCACTGTGTTGCAGCAAGTCAGTTTGTGGAATTTCTTCTCTCCAAGATATTTCACCATCAGTTTTAACTTTACAAAGTGGAAGACTTTAGGAATCACAGCAACTCAGCCATGATGTGGCAGATCATGTAAAGTTACAGAGCAGGGTTCCAAACTTTCCTGGCATTAACAACAGCACAAAAACTGTGCCCTCAGAGCTTCAAGGTGTGAGTTTCTATGGCCAAGCATTGGCATGCAAGACTTACATCACCTAGCACAATGCCAAGTGTTGGATTAAGTGGTGTAAAGCACACTACCAACGAGCTTGAGCAGTGGAAACATGTTCTGTGACAAATTACACTTCTCTATCTGGCAGGGTAATGGATGAGCCTGGGTTTGGCAAATGCTAGGAGAACATTGCTTGTCTGACTGCATTTTGCCAACTGTAAGTTTAAGGGAGGAGGGATGATGCTATGGGGTTGTTTTTCTGGGGTTGGCCTGGGCCCCTTAGTTCCTGTGAAGGAAACTCTTAATGCTTCAGCTTACAAAGACATTTTGGAAAATTCTATGCTTGTGGAAACAGTTTAGAGAAGGCCTTTTTTTTGTTCCAGTTTGACTGTGCCCCAACGCACAAAACAAGACCTATAAAGGCATGGCTGGGTGAGGTTGGTGCAGAAGAACTTGACAGGCCCACATAGAGCCCTGACCTCAACCCCACTGAACACCACTGGGATAAACTAGAGAATGGGAGCCAGACTGTCATCCAACATCAGTGTCTTTCCTCACTGTAACCACAAAAATCCTTAATAAAGTACATTCCCATAGACATATCTTCCAGAAAGCCTTCTGAAAAGAGTGGAAGCTGTTATAGCAACAAAGGGTGGACCAACCTCATATTACAGCCTATGGATTTAATGGTGGATATTATAATTTAGTTTTTATTTGAATTCAATTTCCTCTCAGCTTCCTACAAGCATAAATAAAAGTTAAAGTTTCCTTTTTGGTCTACTGTATTTCTTTTTTCTATTACAATAACTGTTCCAGCTGCTGTTTTTTCTGGTAGCCATCTTTAGGTTTCAGTGGGGATGCACCTGTAGCAGAGTTATTATAGGTTAGTATTTTCGAATTAGTTTTTATTTTTATTTCTTTTTGAGGTATTGTTTAAATTCAATTCACTTTCAGTTCCAGAGTGGGTTTGCTCATTTCAGTTTAGCTTTTATTGTTTGAAAATGTTTAGTTTTAGTTTAGTTTTTATTAGTTTCAGTGTTAGTTTTAGTTTTCTTAATTATTATAATATGGATGGTATTTGTCAGGGGAAGATGCAATGGTGATGGACAGATTGACAGATGAGGTCAGAAAGGAGTCTCCGTGGACTATGATGTTTGCAGACGACATTGTGATCTGTAGCGAGAGTAGAGAGGAGGTGGAAGAGAGCCTAGAGAGGTGGAGGTATGCACTGGAGAGAAGAGGAATGAAAGTCAGGAGAAGCAAGACAGAGTACATGTGTGTGAATGAGAGGGAGGCAGGTAGAATGGTGAAGATGCAAGGAGTAGAGGTGGTGAAGGTGGATGAGTTTAAATACTCGGGACGAACCATCCAAAGCAACGGACAGAGCACAAGAGAGGTGAAGAAGAGAGTTCAGGCAGGGTGGAGTGGGTGGAGACGAGTGTCAGGGGTGCTTTGTGACAGAAGGATAGCAGCAAGAGTGAAAGGGAAGGTTTACAAGACGGTAGTGAGACCTGCTATGATGTATGGTTTGGAGACGGTGGCACTGACAAAAAGATAGGAGGCAGAGCTGGAGGTGGCAGAACTGAAG
>VUQH01060821.1:27491-43616 GCA_015106775.1 Etroplus canarensis | reverse complement strand
CCTCTTCTCTCCAGTGCATACCTCCACCTCTCTAGGCTCTCTTCCACCTCCTCCCTACTCTCACTACAGATCACAATGTCATCTGCAAACATCATAGTCCACGGAGACTCCTGCCTGACCGCATCTGTCAATCTGTCCATCACCATTGCAAACAAGAAGGGGCTCAGAGCTGATCCCTGATGTAATCCCACCCCCACCTTGAACCTATCTGTCACTCCTACTGCACACCTCACCACTGTCTCACTGTCCTCATACATGTCCTGCACCACCTTCACATACTTCTCTGCTACGATCAAAAGTACTCAAATACAACCAATTATTTTTCAAACAAAGGGAGTTTGAAAAGAATAGCTTCCTTCAACAGTACAGGGAGATGCAGACTAGTCACTGCTGTAGGAACTTGATGTGAGTGAATCAGAAAACAGCAACATTGATGTTTTGTTGTCACTATTAGTGTAATATAGCTTAATAAATGATTGAACTTGCTGTGCTGCTCAAAGGCAGTCAGGATTTTACTCAAAGCTTGAGCTGAGATTATTAAGCAATCAACACGCAGTGACTCTATCCATTCTATGTAATTTTTTATGTTAATGAATTTACTAATGCTTAAAAATATATGAATATACTAGGTTACTAAAAACTGTGAATAAGCTTTTATGGCACTGGGAGGAAGGAAGTGGTAGAACATTGTTCCAGTGCTCTGGGGCAGCACTTCATTTAAAGCACCCTATTACTATTTACACTAACCTTTCTAATGATAAGGCCCAAATGAAATATGCAGATTTTTTCATAGCTTTCTGCATTGATCCAGGAGGAACATCTGCAGAATTCTGTGGAGTGGTTTTTTGCTTGTTACATTATCAGTGATTCTTTTTGCCAATATGTTTGTCTTTCTCAAAATTTTTCACACTTAACATATACACATACATACATATACCCACTACACACACAAACTGTATACCCTTGCATCATCCCTCAATCTGAATAAACACAATGAAATTGGACTAGTTAATAAATTATGAAGGAAGTAAGGAATAAATAAATAAATAAATAAATAAAAATTAAAAAGATAAAATATCAGTGATTAGTTAAAAAAACATCATAATCATTGTTTCCTGAGAAAATGTATTGATTTATTTAAAACAACAAATCTACCTAAATTTTCTCAGCATTGCAACAGGCTCAAATAAATATCAGTTTACACAAGCTTTTGAATTTATCACTTAATTTCATGAAGATTTCAGTACAGCCTTTTCACACTGGTCATAGCAACATACCAGTGATGGAGGTGGAAATGGCAGACATTTGCCAGGCAACTCACTGAAAATCCGCAGGCGCAGATTTCGTGTGAGCCTGCTAATGACCTGTCAAGTATTTAAAGAGGCGCCTATTATGCAAAATGAGTCTTGTCTCATGTACCAGCATATTAACTGGTATTCAGTACCTTAGTCTGCATAACACCAACAGTTATGTTCACTATTGTTTATTCAGAATCAGTGGGTTTTAATGTGGTAACTACCCAGAAGTTTAAGATGTTTGAGATTTTTTTTCCCTGCCATACAATTGCTTTCATCTTCGCAGTTCTTAAAATTGAAAATCAAATTGGATTGCTGCATATCTGTGCAATATGCCATGATCCTGCAGTTATGTTTAAGTACACAACAACAGTGTCGGGGCAGCACAGATCCAGCAGGTCTGGTGAGGTTGTATTTTCATGGTCGGGGTGGAAACACAGTAAACTGGTTTTATTGCCACATGATCAGTGATTAGTGTTAAAAGAAAAATGGGAGACAAAAGGAAAACCACATTTGTTCCCTTTTCAGTCTGTCGACCATCTTTATTTGGCTGGCTGATTTAAACAAGACTGTGGTGTGAGGTTTTCATATGACAGAAACCTTGATGTCCCATTGAAGCGAGTCTCCATTAAGATCTAATGTTGGCATAGGGTGAAATTTAAAAAAAAAAAAAGTAATTGTGTGACCCTAACAAAACCATTATTTAAGATTTATTTTCACTCTGATCTCTCATATTATGCCTAGAATTATCCCACTAATACAACCATTAAGTTCCTGCTGGGATTTTCCAGAGTTCTCAAATTCCTTCTCTGTTTAAAGCCCCTTAAAATGCCACAAAACATATTTTCCTTTTATGTGTCTGAAGCAGACCCACACAGGTTCGGCTACTGACTGTAATTGGATTGTTCCTTGAAGGTTGGCCATATACAGTGCTGTGCAGAAGTCCTGAGCCACCCGTCATTTCTTTATATTTTGCTTGCAAAGAATCAGACTTTCTTGTAATTTATTTAAAGTGGTCGTTAACAATAGTTCTCTAGGCTTTCTGAAGGTATTTCAAAATTTTTATTTGGACATTGGCTGTTTTTTCACCAGTGTTTTTTTTTTTTGTCCAGTCCTTGTACCTAAACCTTTTTTAATATTTGAGAAAACTTGACAGGTGGAGGACTAAAGAAGAAATAACAGGCCTAAAAACAAATATCTGCAAATAGACATCTAAAAGTCATGTTCTTGAGATATAGGAAAAATTCCAGCAAAGACCTGACACAGGCCCTAACAGATGCAACTGGCCCTTTATTTGATCCAAGTACTTTTCACTGAGCCCTCATCAGAAATGGTCTCAATAGAAGGGTGGCTGTCAAGTAACGTAAAGAAAGGAAATGGGCCAAATCACACAAGAGTTGGACTCAAAATCCAGACTGATGGATCATAATTTGACATTTTGGTTCAAAATGTCATTATCGTGCATGTAGAAGCTCAGTAGAGAGGTACAACAGTGAGTGTCTACAGTCCTTTGTAAAACACGTGAAACCTTTGTCATGATATGGGGCTGCATTTCAGCCAGTGGCTTTGGGTATTCTGTCAAAACTGATGATGTCAGATTTTGATCTGCCATGAAATACAGTGTGGAAAGCAGCCATTTGGCACCAGCTTAATTTTTTTTTAGCATGGCAGTGATCCCAAACAGTGATCCCAGTGCAGTGAAGCCCACCTCGATAGAAGAATACCCAGTGGAACACTATCAGTCATGGATTGGTCTCCTCAGAACCCAGACCTCAACATTATTGAAGGCATTTGGGATCATCTTGACAGAGAACGAAACAAAAGGCAGCCAACATCTAAAGAATAGCTTTAGATTGTCCTTCAAGAATCCTGGGGAACTATTCATGAAGACTACTGAAAGAAATGACAGGAAAGCTTACCTAAGAGAGTTCAGGCTGTCTGGAAGAATGAAGGAGGTCATACTAAATATTGACTTTAATGTTTGACAGAACTATACAAACTCTGTTTTTGCCTTATACACTGGATTTCTATTTTTGTTTACTCACGTTTCAATAAATCATTGCACCTATTTTCCATTTCCCTAGCAAAAACAAAAAAAATGAGGGGTGGCTTGACACTTTTGCTCAGTAGTGTATTTAATGTTTCCTGTTGACTTTTTCTCATGAACACTGATTTTGGACAGCATGGCTTTCTTGGGTATCTGGAAGAAAGGGAAGTATGAACAACTATACCTTGTAATTGTTGGCACATTATAATTTAATCGTTTCTTCATCACATATCTGAATCTTTGTGTTTCAAGTTCATGTTAATGTGTGCATTTTTTGAAAGGTGGATCAGTGTTGTAGCCGTGGAGAATGTTGTGACCTTAAACCAAGGAAATCCTTGCATTGTAGCTTGTGACAAAAGGCGAGAGGTTAAGTTTCCTAAAAATAGTAGGTCTGCGCAGAAATAAATACAAAGGTCTGTCCCCAAAGCAAGAACTACTAAGCTTTCAGTTGGCAAAAAAAGACCCTAATAAAAACTGCAGTGGTAGGTCTCTATACTATACATCATAGTTTACATTTTAATTTAAGGTATAGCTTTGCATTTTACATGTAATTTATATTTAAGATGTACATAACAGTTGATTCATAAAAACATTAAAACAGTATAGTTGGAGTCTTAATTAGGTGAAAGTCTAAGAGGAACTGTGTAATTGTTATGTCTAATGATTTTGTACACACCTGTTTGCCCTCTAATCAGCTGATTTATGGAGCTCTGGTCTACTGGCCTTTTCAGGCATTGGCTTCATGCTGCAGGGGCTCTGTGGCCTGGGACTACTGTCTTATCAGTCACTCTCTCTATCTCACTGAGTGCCTCTAGTTGACCTTCCTCTCAGCGCTCACTGCCCCAGGTCTAAATTATATATGAGTAACCTGGAAAGAGCTGCATGTTTGAGCAGAGTAGCTCAGCTTAGAAGTTAAGGAAAGGTAATGAGAGTGATCTTGCTGACCGAGGCTGCCAGGGGTGGGAACTTGCTCTAAAACTCTTGTTATTTTACCACTTTTCCACAACATCCCTCTCTGCCTCACCATGTGGGTACCCGAACTCCAGCAGTATGTGTGTTGGGCTGCAGGGTGTGTCAATCATTCATGAAAAGCATCCCACCCTCTCAGGTTTCCTTCAGGAGAGGAGTGGGAGAGGAGGGAGTAGGGCAGAGGAGCTCAGGGGTTAAAGATAAAAGGATTAAGAGAGCATTATGTTTTCATTATACTGTACCACAGCACTTACATTTTATCTCAGTGAAATTTTTCTTTCTCCCTGACCCACAGATGTTATTCAAGTGACTGAAACCTTCATACCCAGATCCCATCTTCTGAAGACCTACCAAAAAGTGCACCACCAACAAGAAGTTGTGGGATGTTCTCCTGTCATCACCTGGTGATATTTGAATTCTGCCAGTTATTTTTCATTTTCAGTAACTGAAGTAGGCCTTTTGCTCAGTCCTTCAAGTTCCTTTTTATTGTCATTGGCTTTCTTGGTTCTTGCCACCTTGTGTATTTATATTTCACCGCTGCCTATGGATTCTCAAAAACTCAGCCCTCTGTTGGATCCAGTACTTGGACACAGTTGCTACCAATATGGATTAGTGGCTAAGATAGACCTACTAACAAGGAGAGTAATTTAACTCTTCCTTTAAGTCTGTGTTTTGTTTTGGGTTTTTTGTTTATTTTTTTCTTTTCTGTCTGCCCACTGGATGATTAGCCAAACTATCTATAGTAGAAATGGATTGGAGGACTGACAGCTGTTTAAAATCAACAGCTTGGATTATGTTTTGGACACCTCCCTGCTGCTATTCTGTTTTACCATGATAAGAGTTTCATAACAAAGATGGGAAAGAGACAGAAATATCTGTCACCACATTGTACAACTTAGTTGTTTTTTTCCATCACACTTTGGACATTTTTGTTCTGTTTTGTTTTTTATCCCCATGTGAAGATACTTTTGCAGATGAACTGCAGCATCTTTTTGTGTTCTCCCATCCCTCTCCCACCCTAATGTAGGCCTGTTTGGTCTGACAGGAGGGTTTCTTTAAGAAGCGCAAGAAAGAGACATATGAGAAATTTGGAAGTCTGAAACCCTGAAAGGATTTAATATCCTCACAAGTTTAAGTGAAAGAAACAACACTGTAGTAGCAGAGCTGCTGTGTTGGGTGGTGGCGTTGGGGTATCATGGCAGCAGATCACGGAGAGCTACTTGCTGAGATGGCGACCGTTGGGCGTCTGAGTGCCACAGAACGGCTAAAGCATGCCCAGAAGCGCCGCGCTCAGCAGCTGAAGGCTTGGGCACAGATGGAAAAGGATGCAGCGCGGGGGTCAAGGACCAAAGCGGATAAAAAGAAGCCACGCACCACCAAAGTGACATTTCCCAATACTGTCACCCTGCTTGATGCAGCTGCCCGTAATGACCTGGATGAGGGTACGTACTCAAACTGATTTGCACAGAAAGAATCCATCAATTTTTATTAAGTGAAGTGACTTTGTAGCATCAAAGTGCACGCATATACTAATCCATCACTTTCAAATGTGTAGAGAACTGATCTAGATCCCAGAAGCATGTAATGGGGGCCCACAAATGTCATAGGCTGCAATGACCATCAAGCCTTCTTTGTGCAAGATTGACTAACTATTGCCTCTTCCTGAAACAAACATTTGCTCTGTAAAACCAGTGATTCACGGGAAGTGAATCATGCATAATTTGTATAGAAATACATCACAGATTAAGGCAAGACTGTTTTTTTTTGGGGGGGGGGGGTTGAGCTGCACTTTTATTGTGAGCTGCAGCATCAAAGCTAATGATAGTGGTAAATCTTTCCATTGTTCATTGTGACTCTACACATATACCAATTCATCTCTGTTCAGGGGAGATAGATGGCAAGTGTTGTAACATTTTTATGGAAAGGACTCTGCCCTGGTGATCAGACATAATTCTCTGTGTATGCTTGCTTGTAATTTTTTCACTAGTGAGGGAGCTGCTTAACAGCGGCGTCAGCCCAGATTTGGTCAATGAGGATGGACTGACAGCCCTGCATCAGGTAATCATACATGCTAGCTCTGAGAGTTACAAGGGGCCCACCTGCCAATCTTTTAACCCTGCTGGTTGTGTTAGCTAACATGCTATTACATGCTATTACAAATTATACATTGCCTGAATGTTATACACAAAACAGTTTTGTTCACCAAAATTACCCCAGCTACCTTCTCAGAGTATTTCTGCATGCAAACCATGTGGTGCTCATACTGTACTGCCAACATTTAGGCCATTTAAGTGCCTGCACACACACATTTTCCCACATGTTCAACAGCTTGTACAGTCACAGCCTTGTAACAGTTATGACGACACAAGGATTGTGACTACCCTTAAGAACTGCTTTGTGTTCACTGTTTGTGTTTTTCTTTTGTGCGGTCAAAATTTTGAGCTCACCACTTGTGTTTAGTATGTCTTAACTTTTACTTATCTTATGTTAGTTTACATAAAGATATCGATTATTTCCCACCATTATAGGTAAAAGGGGCCCGAAGTTAAGAGTGAAGGCAACTTTGTTTTCTTGTATTCCTTTTCTGGTCAGATTTAACCAGCATGAGTCCTGTGTTTTGCTAGTTGAGACATTAAGGCGCACAGCTACACCTGAGTCTTTACAGTTTAAATAGGAATGTTCTCACCTTTTTTCTCTCCTTATAAGATCACACACACACTTGCTACTACACACTCATGAGAGGAGCGTTTGTTAGCATAGAGAGGTCTTTATGAGAGCAGTGTACACTTTTCCTTGGAAATTTTGGTGTTTACACAGCAGAGAGCTGACCCACACATGCATTTTTTTCTTTTAACTAGCGTATTAGTTGGCATGAAAAACAATGCATAGATTTGTCCATCTCTGCTTGTGCTCATTTTCCTTTAGTATATTTTTCTTCTATTTTTGATGTTCTTTCTGTAATTTCCATTCACATGTATATACATTTTCAGATACACCTATATCTGTTGTGTGTTTTCAGTGCTGCATTGATGATTTTGTGGAGATAGTGCAGTGCCTGTTAGACGCTGGTGCCTGTGTGAATGCCTGCGACAGTGAGTTGTGGACACCTCTGCATGCTGCTGCCACCTGTGGACACACTGGTTTAGTGCAGCTCCTGATACAAGCGTGAGTGTAGTCTCAAGTCATGACTTTCCTTTTCTCTGTTTCTCTCACTTAAAACGAAACTCCTCTGGCAGGGGGAAAATAAGAACATTTAGACATGTATAAGTCAGTATATTATATTTAAATTTTGCATTCACACTTTGTGGATATTATTTAGTAGACTGCAGTATAAATACACCTAGAACCCTATAGGCAAGAGAAGTTAGTTTTTAAAAGCAATGCAAATATGGCTGCAGCCTGATTATGAAAACACTTTGCTTTGTATATTAGGGTGTGTCACTCTAATCCAGGTCTTTTTGCATATGTGTGTGTGTGTATATGTGCTTACAGTGGGGCTGACCTACTGGCTGTCAATGCGGATGGCAACATGCCCTATGACCTCTGTGAGGATGAGGCCACCCTTGAACTGCTGGAGATGGCTATGGCTGAACAGGGTCAGTAGGCTGATTCATTAACAGGACAAATTAAAGTGTTGTTTTATTTCTTGGACAGATTAGTATTCCTACCTATGGCAGGTCAAGAAAAACAGGGACAACTAAGCTTAACTTGCCTCTGATTTGTCACATTTGAAAACAAGCGGCTCGTGTGTAATCCTAAACCAAGATGAAAACAATTATCTTTACCCTCAAGCTGTTATCTGCAGCTCTCCAAATGACATCTTTGGTTCTGTCCCTGTGTGTGTCGTCTTGTAAAGGGATAACTCAGGACCGAATAGATGAATGCAGAGGGGCTAAAGAGACGGCTATGTTGACAGACATTCGGGCTCTGGTTCAGAGCGGAGCAGACTTAAACGCACAAGATGATAATGGAGCAACTCTGGTGAGACACAGGGACACATGCACATGAGAACAAGTTAAATGCCTCCGTTCTGCAATTAAGATATATCAGCTCAGAGTTTAAGTCTATATCTGATGTCAGCGTATATTCACAACTTTCTAAAGACAAAATCTACTGAATATGAATGCAGTAATTTGCTGGTTGCTGAACAGTTATCAAGTTGCATAGGTGTTGTTTTTATAAAACTATTTTTTCTAATGATTACTGTAACCTTCAGATATAAATGACACAAAGATCTGAAGAATTTTCAGATGGAAAAAAGTATTTTGTTTGCCACAAGTTGTGAAATCTAATTTTGTGCTGATGTGTCATGTATGTTTTATTTATTCTGTGCTGATTTTCTCTTAGCTCCATATCGCATCTGCCAACGGCTATATGTCTGTGGCAGAGCTGTTACTAGAGAACAAGGCTCAGGTGGAGGTGAAGGACTCTGATGGGTGGACACCACTACATGCTGCCTCCTGCTGGGGACAGGTTGGTACTGTAGTCACACCTAAAACTACTTTCGGCTGCTCCTTTGTATTTTTCCCCAAGGGGTCACCATAGTGGATTAATCTTCACGGGTAATTTGGCAGAGGTTTTACGCCAGCCCTCCTGACGCAACCCTCCATAGTGAGAGGGACTTGTGTTCCCCTCTGGAAATAAACCAGGGATCTTTTGCTTGTTAGGCAAACGTGTAAACCACTACACCGCCTAAAACCACCGCTTTCTTAAATAACCCATTTATAGTATCTGTTTTTTTGTTCCATAGATCCAAATGGTGGAACTGCTGGTGGCACATGGAGCCAATTTAAATGCAAAGTCCATCTTAGAGGAGACACCTCTTGGTGAGAATAGAGAGGTTTTTGGTGTTGTTGTTTAAAGAGAAACTTATGTCTTTAATTTCTGATTTATTCACTAGTCACGTAAGTGTTATACCTTTGCTTGTGCTGCCTTTTCAGATGTATGTATTGATGAGGAGGTAAGAGCCAAACTGATGGACTTGAAGCACAAACATGATGCCATCATGAAGAGCCAGGACAGGCAGAAGGGCACACTGCAAAGACGAGCATCTAGCACAGGAAGCAGAGGGTGAGAGGGAAGCTCAGGGGAACTAGAGGGTGAAAGTGATATACGTAAAAGTTGGAGCGGTTAATTGGTTTATTGCTCCCCCCCTCTCTCGTTTGTCTGTACAGTAAAGTGGTGCGTCGTGTTAGTGTGAACGAGCGCTCCAGTCTGTATAGGCGGGAGCACCACAAAGAGGCCATGGTGTGGCAGGAGCGTGGCCGACAGCCCGAGCCACAGGACGACGACGAGGACAGACAAACTGACAACGAGCTGCACCAGCATGCCACCATGGTAATGGAGCTCTGTTTTGAAAATGTTTGTCATTATTGTTTTGTTTGTTTTCTTGTGAGATTTTCAAACGGTGTGAACTGTATGTTTTGTTCTTATGTTTCAGGTTGCTGGTGGGGCAGCAACATCACGTTTAGAAGAACTGGAAGCTGCAGACAGGAAAATTATGTCCAGCTTAGGGAATGGAGAGACCTCTGTTTCTCTTGCGTCCTCTGTACCTGGAGAACTGTGGAGTGGTGGAGGTCGCATGGAGCGCAGTGCTTCCTATCAGCTCGGGCCTACATCTGGATCTGGGTCTGCAGAGGGTGAGGGAGCAGACAGTATGACTCGAGAGAAATCGCACCATACCTTGGCTGACCTAAAACGCCAGCGGGCAGCTGCTAAGCTCAATAAATACCCAGCACCTGCACCACCGCTACCCTCTCCTGTGGAGGAGGAGCCCATTGTTGCAGCAGCTGATGTGGTAGCCACTCAGACCCAGCCAGAACCCGAAGTTGCACCTCCTGCAGAGCAGGCAGTCTCCCCCAGCCAGGTGTACTTCACCCCAGCCAGCGGAGATCCTCCACTTCTGAAACTTCGAGCCCCTGAGGAGGAGCAGTCCAACAATAAGGAGCCTTGCTGTGGACTTATGTAGAAAGCATCACACAATCAGACAAGCATACTGCCTACAGAGTACAGAAGTGGGGTGTGTAACAGTCTAAAGTGGCAAAAACCTTTCGAAACAGACATGCTCCAAAAGTACAAGGACATCACTGGAGACTCTTAAGTTAAGGCTACATACCAATGATGGATGAAATCTGCACTGCAGTTCAACTAATTGCTGTCTATGTGGTCATTTCTCCTTTGATTAATTTTCTCATTTGTATTGAACACATAACACCCATAGCAGGTCCCTGCTTTTCCTCCTGCTTTCTTGGAGGAGAACTCAGATTCTAGTGTTGCAATCAGAAACAGAGATCTTCTCCAGTCTGTTTTTTGCTGCATTACATTATTCATCTCTGAGATACACAAGTAGATTGGCTCAGAATCTTAGAATCATGTTGCGTTTTCCATATAAAGCAGTTTGAAACTGAATTGCAGCGGATTTATTTTAAATTAAGAATGATTTTCTTATCTGAATGACTGCTATGAACGGTACGTGATCTACATTAGCATACATTTATATCATAAATTATATTATTATATTATAAATGAGAGTGAGTGTTTTATATGGGAGATTGGTCATGATAGTTTCAATGAATTTACTTGATGGACTGTTTCCTTGCTTGATTTTTTTTTTCCCCCTTTGGATTGAAAATACTTACCTCTCCCGTTGTTTCCAGTGCACAAAAAAAATCTACATTTCAAAATTTATAATGGTGTAATTTGTCAATGAACCATTTGTCTCTACTATGAAGTAATATTTTAGAGAGATTCCTATTTTTCTGCCGTCAGAATGGAATCAAAATATTTATTCTCCCTGATCCAGAGACAGTTTTTGAAAAGATGATTATGATTGTCAAGAAATAAACATGAGGGCTAAATAACAGAACTATGTAAAAGATTATTTTCAAAGTGAGCAAACTTTTCATATGATTGTATAGCAAAGGTCAGTGCCTTCATTAAATAGGGTATTTAAAATGGGTTTGCAATGCTTGCACAAAATCCCACATGCAAATTTGGTGAGCGATGGGATTGTTAAATGATCTGTCTTTGAAGTACTTGATGTACAGTCAACGCACTCCCAATTTCTGTACTGCCTTTCAGTTTTGTTAGTGATTTTTACTGATCCCTGTTTAGAAAACAAAACATAAAAAGATGTTTTCACAAATGATTTTGTATTTTTTTAACGCACATGCGGCTTATGTACGTATCTAGATGTTGTGACTGTTTTTGAATGTTTAAAGAGAATGAATGGAATAATGGGCTCTAAAGGAAATAATGCATTGCAGCTTGCATTTTTAAGTGTTTTTGAACATTTGAAGCATGGTCAGGGTCAGATCAGTTTTATAATTGGATAAAGAGCTTGACCATATCCCTGAACTTACTGACATAGTGTCTTGTTGGGGGTCTCCCTCTTGTGGTTAAAGCATGCAGTTGCATCCCCCACCCTCCCCTTTCCCTACCTCTTACACCAGATCAGACACTCCCCCGCTTTCTGCACATCTCAAATGACGCAGTCTGTTCTGATCCATCTGTCAAAACAGCAGCTGATACACAATGAAGCCTTGTTTAAGTGGTTTTCCTCTGTGGTGCACCAGAGTTACCCTAATCCACACTCAGGAACATATACTTGGGTTGTATACTATAAGGCCTCAGTAACAGTTACCCATATAGGGGGGGGTTGGTTTAAAAATGGAAACTGCTTGTGTTCAGACGTGTTTTAACTGAGCCAAACCTACTAAGCTACAATGATTGAGCTTGTAAATCTCTCAAATCTTTATATTTGATTAATTATAGAGCTGTTGTAAAACATAAGTTATGTAATGACAATTTGTCATTTAACATTAAGTAATGTGGGAACAAACTATCATGTGATACAGTATATGCGATGCCAAAATGCATGACACATGAAAGTCACCAGGGCATCACATGCTTGTATGTGAACTGTTTTAGTTTGGGATATCAAGTGTCTTTTACAAACCCTTTCCAAGACATCTGGGAGCTGTCACACACTATCCTACAGACACAAACATACACATCCTCTCTGGCTTTCTAGCTCTAGTTAAAACAAAAGACATGCAATGGAAAGATTTTTGCAAACTAGCATCTGGCTTCTTTGACCCCGTGCGTTTGCTGTCAGCTTGTTCCACTGCATTCTTCACTGGATAGGCGACTTTTTTGGAGTTGCGTGATTCCTGTTATGGTGAATGTTTGAGGAAAAAGAGAACTTTTAATATACTTCTGATTGCTTAAAGACCTACATTTTCAGGTTTTGGGCTGTTTTTGAAGTCTTTATTGTAAATTTCTTGTGCAGAGTTGAATAGTAAATGGACTTCAAAAATGAAAACTCTATTGCAGCGTTAACTCCTTGATTATAACTCCAACAGGAGGCAAAAACGTTCACAGCATACAGGCACCAATGTCTACAGTAGCACACACAGCACACAGACTGACATCAAGGAAACCTAAACTTTGAATGTGTCCCAACAGGCACTTCAAGGCACTTTCATCCTTTGAAGGTGCCATCAAGGTACAACAATTTTGCATACGTGTAACTGTTGAATACTGCTTTTATAATAGTGTTGAATTTCATTATCTCAATTTAATCCTAAACATTATTTGTCTTAGCCCAGTCTAGTCATATCTACAAACCACCCTACAAAGGCAAATTACAGACTTGCTTATAATAGGTGTGACCTACAAGTCTGTGTTTCGTAAGTAGCCGTTGCTATTACGCTTTTTAATGCTGGTCATAATACAGGGCATACCAAAGGTTTGTGTACTTATGAATACATCAATAACAATCCAATAATCGAAATTATGTTACATCACACTGGCAGTATTAATCTGACGCTCCTCTCTGGCAAAGAAGTTTCTGTTGGGCCTTGACAACATAATAGATTCAAAGTTATCCTGTCATTACGTCCATAGCAGCAACAGACCTTTTTCAGGAAAGGAGGAGAAAATCATAATGTCTGCTTTCCATTTATTTCCTTGAGGTTCAGGGCCCTGGTATTGTGCATGCTAACTGTCAAGCTTGTAATCACTAACAGGGGCACTTGAACATAAAGCCACACCTGCTTCAACAACAAGTCAACATCTGTGCTGTCATCTGTGGTATGGCTGATATCTCAGTGACTTAAATGATGGTGAGATCTAGCAGTGGTGAACCCACGATATCACCCAAACATGCAGTTCCCTCAGCACTATTTTCATTTTTCCATCAGACGGTTTTATAGCTTGAATAAACCATGCTTGTCTTTTAATGTTCTGATTAAGCCTATTTTCAGCCACAGGTCACAATTTTAAAATTACTAAAAAGACTTGTTGGCTAGATGTATCAGTGAGTCACATGAATTATTGGTGAGTTTAGACCCTGTTTATGGTCGCTCAGTTACCCCTAAATTTTATTTTAAAATCCTAAAAAATAACTAATAGTAGTAATAACAATGCATTGTATAATTTTATGACATCGTCCTGTAGCATTATATTATTATTATTATGCAATAAAGTATACATTGGCAACTATCAAGTTGTGTGGACTTCACTGTAGTAATGAACTCATACCATTCTAAAAATGGTTTGAACAGGATGGCTGCCACTATATCGAAGCAAAAGACTACAAATCAGTTCTTCCCTCAGGGGTACCTGATGTCCTGTTTTGAGGCTGCACAATAAAGGGAGGGTTTGTATGAACTCAGAACCTTTGATGTAAAAGCAAATCTCTTAACAGTTTGCTTCTTGCACAAGTCTATGATGAGGCAGCCTAATTTGCCAATGTCTATATTGAAGGGTCCTACTTTAATTGCTTGATTTTTGGTGGACTAAAACTAAAACTGTGCATGTTTCTTCTTATATCTGCTTTGCTACAAATTGATCTTTAAAGGCGCCAATTGTAACCTGAAAGTGTCAAATTTCCACTCTAAATGTCACCACTAGGTGACACTGTTTTATCAGAAAGTGTGTAACTGCTTCTGTATTAAGAGCACAGAAAATGTAAAAGTTGTCCTGGAATCAGGGCGGTACAGTGGTTTGCACTCTCCAATTAATACAAGAAAGTTGAGGCTTCAAGCTTCCTGGTCAGCTGTGGCCTTTCTGCGGAGTTTGTATGTTTTCTCAAAGTACCAAGACATGCTGGTTAGGTTAATTGGAGGTTATAAATTGGCCACAGGTGTGCCTCTGTGTTAGTGACCTGGTGACCTGATTAGATGCACCCTGCTTCTCACCCTATGATAGTTGAGATAAGTTCCAGCCCAAATCCGATAAGAAAAGTAATTTATGGATCTGAGATCCTCCAGTTTGGCAGACGGTTATGACATCCTAGTCACACCCAGTGACTGTATTATTGTAAATTGAGTTCTGCTGAGCCTAAGCACCCCTCATAGACAAAAGCTACAACCTTTAATATAAAGCTACTGTCCTACAGTTACCATCAGTTACACATAAACCATCTTTAAAAAATCTGTTTTGATGAAGAATTAGAGAATAAATGAAAATGCAATGACTGAAATCCTTTTCAACCATTCAGCTGATATCTGTGCTTATGTCCACTAATTGAATTGTAGGCCAAATCTTCCAGTGCTATATTTTTACTGCAACTCGCTGTTCTCTGGCTGGTTTAATCTTTCTTTTCATGTTGGGAATCTGCTCCCATTGCACAGCTGAGTGTGATTTCTATCTGTGAGTTGGTTCTTATGATAAGAGTCCATTTCCAGGTGCTTCAGGTACCGTTTGCCGTCCAATTCACCAGAATACCCATCACTCCACCACCTGTTTCCCAATCTGCATTTCTTCTTCTTCGTCTGATGGACTCAGGGCACACTTGACAAGACACTGACTGGCTAATCTATCTTGTGGTAAAAATCAGTATTACACCAAAGTCTGAGTCAGACTTCCATTTAATTAATTTTCAGTTTCAAAAACTAAATACAAAGATGCTTTGGACCTTACATCATAGCAGCAGTGTTTCTGCATGCTGCTGATAGCATTAATCAATTCTGGAAGGCTGTAAATTATTTTATTTTACAATCAGTGCCTTTAACATGTACCTTTGGCTGCTTCCTGGTATCTTCCCCAAGGGGTCACCACAGCAGATTAATCCACATTGGTAATTTGGCAGAGGTTTTATGCCGGATGCCTTCCTGACACAACCGTCCATGGTGAGAGGGGCTTGTGTCCCCACCTGGAATCGAACCAGGGACTTTTTGCTTGTTAGGCAAATGTGTAAACCACTACACTCCAGGGACGTTAATCAGTGCCTTTAACATACTTTGGCAAATTCTGTGCTTCACAACTGAGCTGAGGTTTCATTAACTAACTAAAGGGTCCACCCTAAAATAGGTGTATTTTATAGAAATGGAAGTTAATGCCCTTGTAGTGGTTTACACATTCACTTTACAAGCAAAAGGTCCCTTTTTTGATTCCAGAAGGGGACACAAGCCCCTCTCACCATGGAAGGTTGTTGTCAGGAAGGGCTTCCAGTGTAAAACCTCTGCCAAATTACTAATGCTGACCAATCTGCTGTGGTGACCCCTTGGGGGAAGCTGAAGGTACATGTTCATAAAGAAATACTAGCTAATTAGGTTGGTTTTTGAAATTAAGATAACATTGTAATGTTTTCCTAACTAAAGAGGTGAAACATGTTTGTATACTCCGTTTATTATTTTAACTAAACTCTATTCATTAAGTATTATTATTTTATTAATGTATTAACTACAAGGCAATGTATGCACAACATTCTGATCCTAGGGTCGCCCCTGACATAAATCACTGAAAAGGTTCTTTTTTCTCTCTCTTTTTTCCTCTTTTTTTTTTTTTTTTTTTTTTTGTCAAATTTAG
>VUQH01060821.1:10987-27471 GCA_015106775.1 Etroplus canarensis | reverse complement strand
TTACTAAAAAGGTTTTTTTTTTTCCCTTTTTTTTCCTCTTTTTTTTTTTTTTTTTTGCTGTGACAGCAGTAGAAACAGACTCCAACGCCGTGATTGGCTGGTCTGGAATCCCCGTTACCCACAATGCTAACTTGTGGTCCAAAGGGGGAAGAAATTGAACTTTGACTACTTTTAAGGGAAAGCCTGCCATTGTAGTGGTGACAGCAGAGCCAGCGTTTCAATGAAGTCCATGCTCAAGGTAAATAAATCTTTTCTACCAGACTAAATAAGAATGTGGATACATATGAGCTATGCACACAGACATGCACGAATCACAGCACTTTAAAGGTCCCAATGTTAAATTTTTCAGCTGTAGAAAAGTGACATAAATATGACTTTATACCAGCTATAAGTAGTGTGCATGACTTAGCTTGTTTGTTTATTTAGTTTAGCTCTTTAAAAAAATTACCACTGAAGGAAACACTTAAGAAAAGGCACAGCCTTTGCTTGGACTTTGACTTTACCTTTGCTGTCTTTCTTTTACAGCACACTGTTGAATTGTGCTGTTTGTCTTCATTCACAATAACGGGAAAAACCAACATCTAAGTACTAAGAGCTGCTGAACAAACTCCCACACTGCCAGATAGGACAAGGGGGGAAAAAAAGAATTGTCACTTAAACTGACATTTCTCATGATATAACTTAAAGTCTGAACTGTTTAAGCACACTTTTTTCACTAATCACATTAGACTTCATATACTGATGTGGGTTCTTGTCATAAACTGCCTGCCAACAAGACGGAGTGCCCCATTTTTAAAAACGAATTCCTTTATTTTTTTTTTTATGTCGTGCTCGGACTTTTCTTCTCTACAACTAACATTTAAGAGCAACCCTGAAAATACGCATGCACAAGGCCCTTTATGTAAGCTATGTAAGCGGTGGCACTTAAAGAAGTCACGCCGAAACCGGAGGCGCTCAGCCAACCGCCGGCAGCAGCGGGAGTGGGCGGGGCAGCACGGGGCGGCGCTGGAGGAATACAAACACCCAGGGTGCCGGGTGGGACGGTCAGTTGGAGCTCAAAGGGGGTGGAGGGAAAGTAAGTGTACGAGACTCGCTGACTTCGCTGTCCCCCACCACAGAACCCCCTGGTAACTGGCGTTACACGTTGTCTGCTCATGTGCAGCTACGAATTTCTGATTCTTGATTGTTTTTCATCTGTTTTGTTTTCTTTTTCCAGATAAGGCTTCCACTTCACCGGCGCGCCTGTAACATAACCAGCATGTCTCAGCAGGCAGTGAACGGGGTCCCTTGCCGGGGCAGGGTGCTGACTTTGGACAGCATGAACCCCAACGTGAAGCGGGTGGAGTACGCGGTCCGCGGCCCCATCGTCCAGCGGGCTGTGCAGATAGAGAAGGAGCTGAAGGAGGTAAAGTGAAGCCTGGGTGCATGACAAGCGGCAAAGCAAGAGAAAGAAGCTCTGAAAAGTTAGGGCGCCGCAGGAATGTCCTGCTCATTAATTCCACATGCTCACAATGCTTCTTCAAAGAGACTTGATTATAAAACGTTACATCGTGCTTTCATGTTGTTGGGGTTTACACAGTCGCCTTACATGCGAAAGGTCCCCGGTTCGATTCCAGCAGGGGACACAAGCTCCTCAGGATTACGTCAGGAAGGTCATCCGGCGTAAAAAACCTCTGCCAAATTATCCATGCGGATTAATCCGCTGTGGCGACCCTTTGAGGGGGAAATACAGGGGAGCAGCCAAAGGTTCATCACATCATGTTTTCATGTTGTTTTTAATGCAAAGAGGAGACACAGTTACATAGTAAGTACATGAAATTGAAATCAGATCATGTGCATCCTGCCCAGCTGTTGAGCGCTTCAACAGCTGGATTATGACTTCAACCAGTTTTCTTTCAAAGGCCTGTGTTGAATACCCCTTTTATTAAAAAAAGAAAAACAGTGCAAAAATATGAAGACTGCCTTGTGGTGGATTTTTACTCACGGTGAGGGAAAAAGTGTAACTTTACTGCTCTGTTTCCTCCAGAAATGGCTAAAAGAAATGTATGGTAGCGTTTGTGCATGGGATGCTTGGCTTTTGTTGACTGGCTCAGAAAGTGGAAGCTGGACATAGAGGGCAGGTCAGCATTCAGAGTCTTTGCATGCATGCCTTGCCTGTTATGTTCTGCTCGTATTACATTCGACTGGGTAATATTGATTTTCCATACTTCCCTAAGGAAGGGTGACCCAGATGAACAGGGTGTCTTTTAAATGCTGTAATGCAACCCTCCTCTCTGCAGTTATGTCCTCTTCACGAGACACGTGATGATCCTGAGGGGACAGTGCTGGCCTTCTTCTAGTACACTTCACTCTCATCTTGCCTGAGTTAGCCGCAGGATCCAAAGGATGTGTATATTGCGAATGCTCATTACGTAAGATGAGAGGGTACACTCTCTGTCCTCTTTTGTCTCTCTGGGTTAACCCACCTCCCTCCTGCACACAGGGGAGAGAGTTCATTGGACTAAGCTGCAGCTGCAAGGCCCAAGAGCCTCAGAGGCCTTTCTGTGCAAGGAGCTTCATTACAGGCAGCCCTAGTTCTGATGAAAAGTAGCTCCACTACTTGGCTGTCAAATTGTTTTTCTCTGCTTTTAGAAGCAAAAACAAACGGAAAGCTTAATGTTTGAATGAAATAAAACAAAAGTTTATGTTAGACAGGGGGTGATTTTTGACAAACCTGATAATATTGTGTTAGTTCAAAATTAGATGATTTTTATTGTTTTTTATTTTGTTTTTCCAGAGAAGACTCAAAACCAAACATCTTTCTCTTTTATGTTCACCTGTTAAGCAGGCCCACTAGTAGCACTGCTGATGTGAGCGGATGTGAAATTTAAAATCCTGGAGGTTTTCCCAGAAGTCGGAATACAGTTGACTAGTCATCTATTGGCGAACTTCCTGTCAAATCTGTAACTGGAACACTTACACTGACAACTCAGCAGATTTTATGCAAGTCTGTGTTTGTGCCTGTGTGCCCTGGTGTGGCGATGACCCTTATGAAACATTATTCAGAGATCTGCCACGAGACTGTCTGCACTGCTAAATCTGCATGTAAGCAAATCTACAGTGATTATTTCTCAATTTGCATCAGTTAGAGCTTGACTTAACCTTGTTCCAGTCATTCAAGCCTGGCTAAACATACAGGACCGAGAGTTCAAATCATATCATAAGTAAAATGTAAATTCATCATGGTTGTCAGGCCTGGTGACCCACAGTGTTTCTTGGCCTGGTTATCAGGTCTGGCCTCTGTAGTCAGCGCCTGCTGCTGACTGAGCAGGAGAACGCAGCAGTGAGCTCGGGAACCAACTGGCTCCTATTTTACGCGGAGAACAGCAGCCTCTTTGTTGCTGTTCTCCAGGCTAAAAAGGAAATGTGCTGCATCCACTTAGATTTCAATCAGTCTCGTATCTGACTTAATGCTAATGCAAAGAACCTTAGAGAGTTTGCCCTTGATATCACTCAAGGATGCCTACATATATAATATTGACTCAGTCAATAAAGAAAAACTCTCAAAGTGCCCTTGGAGGCCATTTGTCATGTAGACGCACTGACTTGTGAGACACTTGTGTTATGCATTGTATAAATAGTCAGTACTCAGACTTTGTAGAGACAGAAGACAAGTTTTTCACATGTAAATGAGCTGAAGACAAGACCAGGCGAGATAAGGATAATTGGCTCACCTGAGTGTTAACAAGGTGTGAACTAAGATAATATCCTCAATTTACATTCAGTATGGGGGATGTTATGAAGTAGGTATAAGCTAAAATGTATGTTCCAGTTAAAGTTTTACCCACACACTTTCTGCTTGAGCTTTTTGGCAGTTTAATGAACTGAGGCATTGTTTGATAACCACCACAGCATGCCCAAGATTTTTCCTGACCTAAAATGGACCTATGCATATAAGCTCTGATGGCCTGTATTTATTTAAAACAATAACTGTATTTTATTATTACCTTTAAAAAACTGGTTATAGTTTTTTGTTTTTGTTTTTTAGTTTGTTTCTTTTTCTTTTTCTTTTTTAATTACTAACCTAATGCTTTGGTGGATGTCCAAAACCACTTTGGGTGCTGGAAACTGTGTATGCCTGCTTCATCTGAGCCAGGTTTCAGCATAGGCAGTGGCTGCAGCAGAAGGCCAACCAAACTCCCAACATTTTTTGAGCCAATAACTGATTAAAGAATCAGAACAGCATGTGCTGACTTTCAGAACCAAAAAAACGATAGAGGAAAACACGGGGTGCGGCAAGTTCCAGATGTACTTCTGGCACTTCTGTTTTGGTGTGTTACATTCTGGGTTTTTTGTTATTTTAATTAGAAAAAGATTACTAACCATTCTTGTCAATGTCCTCGCCTGAACTGCTAATTAAAAGCCAGGATGTTTGGATAAATCAAGGGGTGACCCAGTGGTGCAGTGGTACTGTTACATTACAGCTAGAGGGTTCCTGGTTTAAGCCTACTCTTCAGCTAGGGCCTTTCTGTGTGTTGTATGTTCTCCCTGTGTCTGCATGTCTTCCTTCCAAGCTCCAAAGACATGTTTGTTAGATTAACTGATCTCTAAATGGCCATAGGTGTAAATCTGAGAGTGCATCCGCCTCTCATTTTTACTCCTGTGATGGACTGGTGACCTGTCCAGGTGTACCTGCCTCTTCCAGACCTCCATGGCCCTAAGCTGGATAAGTGGTGAAGCTGGTGGATGGATGAATGTACCCTAATACAAGAAAAGTATTTGCTTAGACCTGTAATAACCCACCCACCCACCCATTGTTCTCCTTTGAGTCAAGTATGCAGTTGGGATTAAATTCACATTGTTATTTTCTGTACTCTAAAACAGCGACACTGTATTTCTTAACAATACAAATCAGGCATTTTCAGTTTCTTTCAGACAAGCAAGGCTTATTACAATATCCAGACTGGCTCAGGCTGTCCAAAGTAACAGGGAATATTGGTTGTCACATGAGCTCTTCTAATTAATGGCAAAGAGTGCAACATGTTGTGAGCAACAAACAGAAAAAACAGGCTCTAACCAGAGTTTGCATAACTCAGTTAGGTGACAGAGATGAAGACAAATGGCCTGGTAAAATGAAGATGAACAGTGGGGTGGACAGAAGCAACAAATGGTTTGGATGAGGAGAGGAATGAAATGAAGAAGATTCAAGCCTATGTTACAACTGGATTGGGCCTGCAGTTTTTGACTGAAACTCAAACAACAAGAAGTGACGTGTTTGTGTGTCATGAAGCCCCAACAGCAACGCGCCTTTTCAGGCCAACACTTTTGTGCCTCAGGCCAAACTAGATTCTGTGCCAGAGCCTTTGTAAAACAAAAGGAATCCATTGGTGAGAAGATCCATGTCTGGCTTTTGAGGGGACCAAAAGCTGTACGTGAGGTAAAAACAAGTAGATGTGATTTGCTGTTACATGTTGAAGTGTAGCATTCTATGAAGCAAGTTCAGCATATCCAGGATATTTTTTTTAATCAGGCTTTACTAAATCCTAAGCAGGCTAAGCAGTCACAGGAGAGGAATCAAACCCGGGTTTTCCCAGTTTAGCTGTGAGTGAGTTCTTAAGTGTGAACTTAAAACTATAATATTGGCTAAAAAGCAACCAAAGCCAATAAAGGAAACTAGCAAAGAAATTGCATGTGAAGCTTATTAATACCACAGCAAGAGTACATTTATATTCCATGAAATTAATGTGTTGATTAGATGTACTCTTCAGCTTCATGTAGTTGTTAGCACCTGGTTTGATTCTAGGTGGGGGCACAAGACCCTCTCACCATGGAGGGTTGCGTCAGGAAGGGCATCCAGCATAAAACTTCTGCCAAATTATCAATGCGGATTAATCTGCTGTGACAACCCCTTGAGAAGAATACAAGGGAGCAGCTGAAGGTACATTTTATTAGGTGTACTCTCCCAGCTTGTGAGACAGTTTAAGCCTTGTTATTACAGCTGATATCCTGGTGATTTTAAACCGGGCTTGGACCAAATAAAGAACAAACATAAAAACACAATTCATAGTGGCATAGTTACAAGTCTTATTGTGTCATCTAGTACAAGACTGTAGTTCTTTAAAAGATTCTATAGCTATTCAAGCCCCTAAATAGCAAAGAAATATCAGCTGAGACCCTCGGAGAAAGCCAAAGGATTTTGTCAGTATCTGAACAAGACTCTCTCAATGGTGATCCCATTTCACAACAGACTTGGATTAGTGAGTAAGGGGTGGTTTTATATGTGTTGCTCAGTAATGTCTGGATCTGCTTAAGTTACCATCCTGATGTACCTCCCATCTACCTCACTACCCACAAATCATGCTTCATATGACTCTGTGTTTTACTCTCCCCTCACAAAGGGTCTCTTATATACGGTATGCTGATAACCATGTTGAAGATAAGAGTTGGCTGTGAAGTTTCTGCTTTATCTTGATTCACTTCTCTCCTTCTCACTTGCTCATTTTTACATGTCCAGACACATCTTGTTTTCTACACAGCTGCTCTTACAAGTAGCAATGAAATGCCATATACTTGCTCACTTTTTTCACACCTCGCTCTTTAACTTAACACATGATGTGAAACTGATTCCAGTTATTTTTCTTCATGTTTCAGGGAGTCAAGAAGCCTTTTACAGAAGTCATCAAGGCTAACATAGGTGATGCCCATGCCATGGGCCAGAAGCCAATCACATTTTTCAGACAGGTTGGGCCACTTTCTGCTACTATCTTTCCTCAAGCTGTAGAATGCCTGTGTTTACTAAGAAGGCAGCGCTCATATTTACAGAAACAAATAAAACTGTCCCTCATAGTGATGGAAAACCCCTCTCTATGTGAATAGCAGCTCTAAAATGTCCATAACCACTGAGACCTTTGTGTGCTATAACTAATGTTGAATCAACACACTTCAGCAAAAGAAACATTTAGTAGCCACTTCTTTGTAGGTCTTGAAATTTCGATTATATGTTATAAAATGGGTGCAGTGGTTAGAGCTGACACCTCACAGCAAGACAGATCTCAGTTTAAATCTCGTGTTGGGAGTTTGCATGCTCTCCCTGGGCATGCTTGGATTTCCTTCAGGTACTCCAAAGCCACAAATATCTATGTCACATTATGGCACATACACCCTTCTTTCAGTACAGATATCAAACCACTGTAACAAAAGCTAAAGCCTGGCACTCCAGTGTCATATCTGATTTTATAGTTCAAATTAAAGAGCCTAAAGAACAACGACTATGTCATTTTCCAAATAGTTATGGTCAGAATGTGTCACATTGGCCAAAGATGTTGGACATGTTGTGATTTTGTCCTTTTCTCTCAGGTCTTGGCTCTCTGCTCTTACCCTGAACTTGTGGAAGACAACAAGTTTCCAGAGGACGCCAAGAAAAGAGCACAGCGCATTCTTGAGGCCTGCGGAGGCCACAGTATAGGTCAGACAACTCCCCTCACTCCACCAACTACAGTTCTGTCCTGGTCATCCAGTACATACGTCAGTAGCATCTACCTCTATTTATCTTCTTAGTAATAATTAATTTGGACTGCCTGGGTCTTTGTCTAAACTGGTCAACTGAGTATGTTCTGTGTAAAACAAAGTTCAGTGTTGTGTGTTTAAGGGGCCTACAGTGCAAGCCAGGGAATTGAGTGCATACGTCAGGATGTGGCACGCTACATAGAGAGAAGAGACGGTGGAATCCCCTCCAGCTCTGACAACATCTACCTGTCCACTGGAGCCAGTGATGCCATTGTGGTATGTGATCATTCACTTTAGATAAAATTTCCCAGACCTATTACATGAGTTATGACTGAGAATAGGTGCTGAGTCATCCTTCGTTAAATATATACTTTGCTGTACTTTGCACATCTGTGACTCTACTCCACCCATAGACCTTTGGCATGCCACTTTTATTCAACCCAATCAGGCTACTGAATACCCTTATAATGCATTCAACTACTGTGCTAAAGATTCTGCAGTAAGATACCAGTTTTGGCCCAGATGTTTATATGTAAGTCTTAGATTTTGTCCCCAGTTTTAAAAAACTGATCTGTTGTACTCTTTTTCTTAATGTACATGAACAGCCTGACCATCCATACATATTCTCCATATTAAAGCCACTCCACACTTTTCTCCTTTTCCTCTCTACCACTTCCAATACAAGACCATGTTGAAGTTGCTGGTGTGTGGTGAGGGTCGTGACCGAACAGGAGTGATGATCCCCATCCCCCAGTACCCTCTTTACTCAGCTGCCCTGGCAGATCTTGGTGCTGTGCAGATCAGTTACTACCTGGATGAGGACAACTGTTGGAGTCTGGATGTCACAGAGCTCAGGAGAGCGCTCAATGCAGCGAAGCAGCACTGCAATCCTCGTGTCCTCTGCATCATCAACCCAGGAAACCCCACTGGTATATATCTGTTTCCACTTTCTCTGTGTGCTGATCCTTTGTAGTTTTTTTGTGTATGTATGGACTAAATCCAGACCTAGCTGAGAAATATTTGAGTTTTTTGAGTTTTATCTAAGCTCAGACATTTAAGACTTCAAAGCCTTTAGTTTATTCTTTCTCTGTCTTCATGCATCTCTTCTAATCATCAAACTCTCTGATAGGTCAAGTCCAGAGCAGAAAGTGCATTGAAGATGTGATCCGATTCGCTAAAGAGGAACATCTATTCCTCATGGCAGATGAAGTAAGTTTTTTACTTTCAGTTCAGGATACTCCAAAGGCCAGATTAGGACCAAATCAAATAAGAAATTTTTTAAAGCTCTTTTATCAGACATGCTTTAAGGATTTAGCTCACACACACTGCCTTGCTACAGTGTTTTTGTTTTGTTTTGTTGAGGCTTTTTTATTTTTTTTTAATGTTAAAATTGTATCACATGTATAAATACTATGGAAAATTTATGCAAATATACTATAGAAATGTACGATGTGCACAATTAATCTCTATAGAACTTTAATATTCTTACTCTTATTTTTTTATTTTTTAGAATTACTGTTACTTCTTTAAACATGTGTACACATGTTTTTAAAAGATGTTAATGAATATAGTGATGTATTAATACATTTATTGTTAATAATGTGAATAAAGCCATATTTAATTAAGCTGTTGTCCCATTGTAGGTCTACCAGGATAATGTGTATGCAGAGGGCTGTAAGTTTCACTCTTTTAAGAAAGTGTTGCTTGAGATGGGACCGGAGTACTCTAGTACAGTGGAAATGGCTTCTTTCCACTCAACCTCCAAGTGCTACATGGGAGAGTGAGTAACACACACACACATGGAGATGTTGTCAGTTTTTTTGTATGTGAGGTTCGTTGTTTTGCTTGTCTTGTGCACATGTGTATGTGTAACATGATACACAGCATATTATTTACACTGAGCTACAGGTGATAAAAATGCTGCAAGAATTGTAGCAGGGTATCAACAAAGATATGAAAGATAATGCCCGCCAGCAACACTAATGTAACCAATAAGCAAGATTACATTTTTTGAATAGTCTGCTTTGCAAATGTTTCTTAGAAAAGAAATCCACCTTAACTAAAGAAACAAAAGAACAAAAACTCCACAGGGCAATTTAAAATGATCCTCACAGTTGATACTCCTTGCTGACGTGTAAATCAGCTGCAGTAAGAGCAAACTTTGTCTTCCTTGCCTCTGTTTGCTTTTGCCAGGTGTGGATTCCGTGGAGGATATATGGAGGTGATCAATATGGACCCTGAGGTGAAAGCTCAACTCACAAAACTAGTGTCGGTGCGTCTGTGCCCCCCTGTCCCCGGGCAGGCTCTACTGGACCTCGTGGTGAACCCCCCGCAGCCCGATGAGCCTTCTTATGCCTCTTTTATGAAGGTGTGAAAACCCCACGCCCAGCTAGTTCACATCCTGGCAGTGTTATTAGTGTATGCAAACAGAATTTACTATACTAATGTAAACATCACCTCATATAAGCTACGCACACAAAGCCTGTTATAAGTATGCCAAAGTCCTCATGTGGCAGTCAGTCAGATCAGTTTTTGAATCCAGCTGATAGATTTAAACATATAATTTAAAGCCATTTTGTCTCACATCTTCTGAATTTTAAACTGATGACTCATTCTAGTTTGTTTTTCATTAAAGTCTCAGCTATAGACAAACCTAATATTGCATACTCAGTAACAGTGCAGGTTATAAAGTGTCATTGAGCAATTAGTAACTTGTAGAATCTGCAGCAACCTCCATTAAGGTTCCGTGTAGCTACTGATGAGAATTATACAACAAGGAGGGGGAACCATTCCACCCTTAAAAAAGCAAAAACTCTCCTTAGTTCATTAATATTTTCAGCATGTGTTGAAGAGCCCTCTCCAGATCATCACAAAGCATCTCATCTGGTTTAAGGTCAAAACCTGAATTTCCTTCTTTTATAGTAATTTTGTTGTTTTATTTAATGTCTTACTGCATTATCCAACCCATGGACTGGGTCATGGACTGCACAATGACATTCTCATGTAAAATATTTTGATAAAGTATTAAATTGATTATTCCCTCAATGACTACACATCCTGAGGTAGAAAACTGGCTGCAAACCATTATACTCCTTCTGCCTTTTTTCTAAAACGTCCAGCTTTTTTCTCATCTGTCCACAGAACGTTGACCAAAAGTACTGTGGAACAGCAAAATTATATTACGAAAACTTGAAACTTGCAAAATTGCTAAAAACATTTTGTGAGGAAGTGGTTTCTGCCATGGGCTTTCCATTAACGTTTTTCTTCTAGCTGACAAAACTTGTGGTGTTTTCTGTAGATTTTTTATTACCCTTGGTTACTTTTTCATCTATTTTAGGATTGCACCTTGGGCGTTTGGCATGATCTTGTGGTTTACACATTTGCCTTACAAGTGAAAGGTCCCTGGTTTGATTCCAGGTGGGGGCACAAGTCCCTCTCACCATGGAGGGTTGCGTCAGGAAGGGCATCTGGCATAAAACTAAATTACCAGTGCATATTAATCCGCTGTGGTGACCCCTTGGGGAGAGTACAAGGGAGCAGCTGAAGGTACTTAGCAGTATACTCAGTTCTAGTGAGAGAAGCAACAGTCCTGAATTTCCTCCGTCTGTAGCCAGTTTGAAGTTGGAAGGATTTTTAGGAAAGTTTTTGTAGCCTTTTCCAGCTCCTGCCTCTCTATAAAATTTCTAAGTTTGTGTAAATTGTTGTTGGAATGAAAATTATTTTCACCTGGTTGTCTGCACCCCACCTGCAGTGGCTCTGTGCCTTTGGACCCACCCCACAGTTTGAGAACCACTGCTGTAATCAAACTTTGTGTGGTTTAATTTGTTGGGAGGGGCCCACTATAAACCTACACTTCTAATCTAATCTCCTTACTTGGAACACCTGACTCCAGGTAGCTTTTTGAAAAGTCATGAGCACAGAGGTCCTGTTAGTTTTGTCAGCCTGCACAGTGAGACATAAACTCAGTATGTTCAAAGTGTGAAAAGTACAGCAGTTTTTTTTTTGTTTAATCAGATTAAATCTCTGACTTAAACTATACACAAAATGCATGTTATTGTAATGTTAATAAGTTCGAGTCCAACGCATCTGCAGATGGGACAAAACAGGAAGAGAAGCTTGATCATCTTTAATGTGTTCATGGCTACCGTGAGTCTCTGGTTGGGCATAGATTTGTCATTGTGTTTGTAGTTTCAGCAGTGCATCGCAAGTTTTAGCAGTACAAAAATCTTAATCATCAATTAATGTTTATCACTTTCAATTTCACTTTCAATGACCTGCTTATCAGTAGAGTAAATACAGACAGCTGAGGTTGAGATGTTTGGAGATAAAGTCAGAGAGGCAAGGCTGAGATGGTTTGGGCATGTTCAGAAGAGTGATAGAGGATATATTGGACAAAGGATGTTGAGGATGGAGCTGCCAGGCAGGAGAAGAGGAAAACCACAGAGAAGATTGATGGATGTAGTGAAGGAGGACATGAAGAGGGTTGGTGTGAGGGAAGAGGATGCAAGGGATAGGGTGAGATGGAGGCAGATGATCCGCTGTGGCGACCCCTAACGGGAGCAGCCGAAAGAAAATGAAAAAGATCTTATAATCTGTGCACATCAAATGGCAAACAGAAGCCAATTAAAAATGGCTTACTGGGAAATAAATTTCCCAGTAACAGGAAATTTATTTCAGTAATAGCATATATTTAGTAGAGCTACACTGCTCTCTTCCACCTTTTAGAGGGTGTGCTCATACACTGAAACAAGGACATAGATAAGTGTAGCTTTGTGGTTCAGTGTAGGTGGATGGCATGCCTCAGTTGGCCACAAGGGGGCTGAAAAGCTTACTTCTTCTTTCGGCTGCTCCCGTTAGGGGTCGCCACAGTGAATCGTTTGCCTCCATCTCACCCTGTCCCTTGCATCCTCTTCCCTCACACCAACCCTCTGCATGTCCTCCTTCACTACATCCATCAACCTTCTCATTCATTTCAGAAACTCATCCTATATTACAAACAGAAACCATTTGCAGGAGTCTGCGTCCCATATAAGGCTTCTCCAAGTTAAGCATTTTATTGTGGAGGACAGCAGTTTATACTTTGAAACACTCTATATCCCACAATATCTCTCCATCATGAGGCTTTCTTCATTTTTTTATGAATAATACAAAATAATCACATGTGGTGCATCACAAAACCCTGATAAATTAAAAAACACCCTAAATAGAAAAGTGCATAGAATAAAGCACTAAATATGCATGAAAAAGGTGAATGTTACTTATAGTGTAAAGTGCATTCAGTGACCAGTAAGACACTAAAAGAAAAACAGAAAAACACTAAATAAATGTAAGTTCATAACAAATATAATAATAGCAAACTCCTCTTTTTTAAACTACATAAAATACATATATGCCATGGGATTTAAATTGTACCATATATATGCATGTAAGGGTTCATATTTTACTTAGTTGCCTTTTGTGTATTGTCTGGTTATAAACCAGAATTGCTTGATTTACACTGACAATCATTAACCTTTATAAGGCAGATCCTACCTTTTATTATCTATCATTGGTCCTGCCAGTCACTTAAACGAGGGCAGGCATAGCAACTTTGTGTTTTATCTATTTTCACAGCTTTGACTCCTGTAACCTGACAGTTTGATCGTTTGCTTCCCCTCCAGGAGCGGACAGCAGTGTTAGCAGCTCTGGCAGAGAAGGCCAGGCTGACAGAGCAGATGTTCAATGCAGTACCTGGTATCACCTGTAACCCAGTCCAGGGGGCCATGTACACCTTCCCACGAATCACCCTACCTCAGAAGGCTATTGACAAGGCCAAGGTCTGCTCTACACACACCATGCATCTCCTGATCACTTGTTGTGTGTTGACAGCTGTGTACAAATGTACTGTGTGTGTGTCTGCAGGAGTTAGGCATGGCTCCAGACATGCTCTATTGTATGAGGCTGTTGGAGGAGGAAGGAATCTGCCTGGTACCAGGAAGTGGATTTGGTCAGAAAGAAGGAACCTTCCACTTTAGGTTAGTATGGTTGAATAGACTCGCTGCCTCCTACCGTTTGCATTCAAATTGGAAAAGATTTTTCAAGCTTTTACTTTTAGTTATTTAAGTCTGACAAGAATTTTTCCTTTGCACCTAGGGCTGGGTAGCATATTTACAGACCACAGATAATAGGACAAGTGCATACCATTTATATCTGTATAGTCTGATGTTGCTTTACATGTTTCTTCCTTAGAGCTGTGCCATTGTTTCCATCTTGTTTACATCTCTGCTCTCACTCAACCCCTGCCTGCTCCCAAACCCAGTCCCACTCATTCACAAGTTCCTCTGAAATGTGAATAGTCAAGTATGGTGTTAACTTAATATTGCAATTGGAAACAATAAAATTAGAAGTTACTGAAGGATGAACAGTAATACTGATGCCATTAAAGTCTCCCATCCACTGCTAACTGCTCCGTTTGTTGTTCTTCCATCCTGAACTGAAAGGAGCAAATTAACTCCTCTCATCTCGCTCTTTGTGAAGAAAAACACTCCTGCCAAAGACAAGAGCTCGTTAATATGCTAACTTTGTAGATTATTTGGCACCATTTTTGGTGCAGCGATCCACAGCCTTCTCACGTACATTGTAGCAAAGTCCAGATGTGCTGCACAGAGGCAGATGACATTAAGGAAGAGGCTGTGTGGCAGCACACCACTGATACAGACAGGTTTAAGTTATAACAGTGTGAGATGCCACAGGCACTAGTCAAAATAAATGAAAAATCTCAGACATCTTTAAAAAGGGTCAGGCCATGCAGTTTTTAAATCATATTGCACAATCATGTACAAAAGTGATTATGCATCATCCTTCAATTAGGCAAGTATCACTTCTAGTTTTACCACACCTGTGTCAATACCTTTTTCATTAACCTGAACCCACCTTCCTCTGCCCAGGATGACCATCCTGCCTCCAACTGAGAAGCTGAAGGTGGTGCTGCAGAAGATCAGGGAGTTCCACTTGCGGTTCACTCAAGAGTTTTCATAATGACCCTCTTAACTACATTTCAAGAACTAACTTGTTCAGTGCCATTACAGTTAAGTGCCTGTATGTGTATGAGGCAGCAGCTTTCAGCACCTTAAGTACCACATCTTCACATTAGATCAGAGTTCTTCAGTTTTGATCCGTGAAGAACTGACATTTCCCTATTTAAACCACTGAGTTCCTGTTAATACATACGCACAGCATTTGTCAGCAAATTTCACTACATGATGCACTTTCTTAAAGAATTTCCCTGCCATGTTTTTAATATTTAGAATGATTATCATGTTGATTCGATTGTCATTTCAGTAGTTTTTCTTGTGACAGATGATACTCCTGCTGGCACATCCCTCTCCTGCCAAGAGGTTTACAGCCAAATCATTCTCAGTCTAAAAACATGTTAAGGTTTTACTTGATTAACTGACTGGTTGTCAAAGATGAGCCATGTTGAGGCATACCATCTGGGCAGTTCATGTGTCTCAGAATGTAGCCAATTGTATTACTAATGTTTTAATTGTTCTTAAATGTAATTAAAACAGTTGTTTTCTGAAAGTGTGTGCAATGCTTGCTTTTATATCCAACATTTTCCACCATGACCCGTGGTCATTCACCAAAACAAAGAGTCATTTCTCAGTGCTGGCCTACAAAAGGTGCCATCATTTTCGATTTTATTTAAAAAGGATTAATCTGGAACAGTGTTTACATGCTTTTAGAAACAGAAGAAACCTGAATCTTGGAATGAACAGAAACTTAAATGATGATTGAACCTCGTAATCATCACAGCAACTCAGTAACACCATCTTTATAATCCACTGCATTCCCTTTACCTTCTCAGAGGATTCCTCTGAGACTCTGGCATGGTAAAAGTTCTTAGATACTTCTCAGAAAGTTTCAGAGTTCGTCTTTCTTCTGTGATAGTTTTGTGGCGTGCTCTTCCAAGAACTTACTGAGCCCTTCTACTGTTCTGTCCCCGCCTTCAAATTTGATGGGGCTCCTCTTGTTGTTGCTTGGGGCAAAATATATAGTGGGGAATCCTTCCACTTTGTAGCTGTCATTGGGCACATCGTTGGCTGTGGTGTCCATCTTAGCTATCACCAGGTTTTTCTCAGCCTTGTACTTTTTGCCTAGAGCCAAATAATCAGGCTCAAGTTTCTTACAATGACCGCACCAGGGAGCGTAAAACTCAATTAGGACATCATTTTTGGTATCCATGACAATATCATCAAAAGTCTTTCCTACTACCACTTTAACTGGTCCTTTGTTGTTCTTTGGCACTGGCTGGGACTTTATAATGGGTTTCAGCTTTCCTGTGAAGTTGTTAAAAAAAAAAAAATTTTAGTGAGGAAAACTACATATGTATAACTACAAACTCTAAACCGATGCTTTTGATAAGAAATCCCTACATGCAATCAAACAAACCCTTATGACTGACCTTTCTTAAAAGCCATCACAAAGTCTCTCAGCACATCTGAGTCAAACTCCTCAGGCTCCATTGCATATTTTTTGCCTCCATCTGCCAGAATTCCCACATTCACTTCCTCTCCGCTCTCACTCAGGCCCAAACTCTTCAGCTCCTCCGCATAATCCTCCTCATCAGCGATGGCAAATGTATACTCTGGGAAATCTTTGGCCACATCGAGCACCTTTGACCTCCAGAACTGTGTAGCTGAAAGTGAAAGTTTGTTACAGCATAGAATATTCTCCACAGGTGACATGCTGCTGGTCACTGTAGTTGCAAGTGTAAACAGAGTCATCCTTCTCTAAACTCACCTTTCCTGTAGTCAAAGCTGAAGTCAACTCCATAATACACAACCACCAGGGGTCTTTTTGTGTAGCGTTTTGCATCATTGCTTGGTTTTCTATGTCCCACAAGAGGAATTACATGTTTTTTGAAGAACTCTTGCACATCAGACACAGGTGTTGAGTCCTACATGATAAAGACCAAAAAAAAAAAAAAAAACAAAAAAAAAAAATAAAAACCACCCAAA